>VZRM01001599.1:0-94039 GCA_013397955.1 Grantiella picta
CTGTCACACAGGAAATACTACAACTCATGTTGAGAGATATATCTAGTTTTCATAGCTGAGGAGCGTCTGCGTGGGGTAACAGAACCTCTGATCTGTACNCCTCTGATAGCCTGTCTCCAGAGGCTGCAGCAATCAGGCTCATCTCGTATAGTTTGGTTGATATCTGGGTCACGTGACACAGTCCCTAAATGCCTCGCCTCAGTAGGATCTAGAAGTGTAACATTGCCTGTGGCATCCCAAAGACAGACTAACCAACTAATTACAGATTCATCATCTCGTTGGACATNTAGAGGTTCCTTCAAGGGGGTCAGACATGTTGACTGGAGCTACTTCCTTTCTGGTGGAATTCTTTCTCTGAGTCTTGCCCTCCTTCAATTCACGCACTCGTCATGCCAGGACAGTAGTGGGCTGTCTATCTCACTTGTTCATGTTTCCTCCACTGTCACACAGGAAATACTACAACTCATGTTGAGAGATATATCTAGTTTTCATAGCTGAGGAGCGTCTGCGTGGGGTAACAGAACCTCTGATCTGTACTGCCGAAATTTGGAGAAGGCTGTCTTTAATCTCTTTACTGAGTTTCTCATGATTGTCCTCTATCTTATTTTCTAGTTTCTGCAGATTTGTTTTCACAGCTGAGATTCTTGAATTTATTGGGCTATGCATGACATCTGCATATGCTCGGAGCTTCTTTGTCATATCATGCACAGTCTCATGCCCATCATCTCGCTTCATAATTGCTAATGCAGAAGCATACTTTGATGGCCCAAGCTTTAGGAGTTTCCGCCACATCACAGGCATACATTCTATCTTATCTGGGTCTATAATCAGATTTGGGTTTGCTATGTCTTCTGAGAAGACAATTTTTACTACTGCCATTTCTCTTAAGCGTTGAATCTCTTGTTCTGTGGTTCTCCACTGGCTTTATTGCGAATAGAGATCGTCGGGATGTAGGTATCTTCCCCTCGCACCTCTGATAGCCCGTCTCCAGAGGCTGCAGCAATTAGGCTCATCTCGTATAGTTTGGTTGATATCTGGGTCACGTGACACAGTCCCTAAATGCCTCGCCTCAGTAGGATCTAGAAGTGTAACATTGCCTGCGGCATCCCAAAGACGGACTAACCAACTAATTACAGATTCATCATC
This sequence comes from Grantiella picta, assembly GCA_013397955.1. Taxonomy (NCBI): domain Eukaryota; kingdom Metazoa; phylum Chordata; class Aves; order Passeriformes; family Meliphagidae; genus Grantiella; species Grantiella picta. The sequence goes on from VZRM01001599.1 coordinate 1,147, forward strand.
TCGTTGGACATAATCTTTTCTTAGGCTGTGAAGGTCTCTCACATTCATGGATTCAACAATGACCTCTGACTCAGTTGCTGACCTTGAGGATCCCTCCCCACTGTCGTCTGAGCGATCAGTCTTGACTTGGGCTTTCCTGCTTCTTGTAACAGGAGCAACTGCCACTGGCTTAGGCTCCCTTACTTCCTGTTCTATAATATCTGACAGTGTACGATAAGCATATGCCAGGGCCCAACATATTGCACTACAGTTGTCTCTGCACTTCTCTTTCAGATACTTCCCCACTTCAGCTAGTCTCAGGATTTGTCCAGGGGGAAATTCCTAGTGTAGTGGGTCAGAGAATTTCTTTAAAGTTTTACCTATGTCCTCCCATACACCACACCATTCAAATTTCCTCACATCTGGATTAGGTGCCTGCTCCTGCTCAGCCCCTCTGGACTTCTCAGCCCTTATTCTGGTAAAGCTGAATATCATATACATGCAACCTACTAGGCAAAGCACTTGTACTACCAAGTTAATGGTCTCTTCAACATCCCGGGGAAACTGAATATTCTCAAAAGATGATATACCAGATTTAATGGGAAAGAGATGGGTGAGGAGCTAGGAAGCTTCACCCTCTACTTCTCTAGCAGGTTGGGTAATATTACCAACAAAACTCCAAAACAGGTTACTCAAACTAGAGGAGGAAAGTAACAGAGCATGTGCATCTTTAACTGTTCCCCATACTTTCTTACAGATCGTCAGTATCACGCACACTACTATAACAAGCTGGAGTCGTGTCCCTGATTGGTGAAAATTATACATTAGGGACAAGATTGCCCCTACCTGTTGGTAGGGAAACAAACCTATGTGCTAAACAGAGAGTATTACATCAAACAACCTCCCATCAAACAGCATAGTGACTACTGATGGCTGTAATAAAATACAAAGCAATTAAAACCAGAATGTAATTATTAGGGGTTTTTTCTTTGCTTTCTCTAACCCCTCCAAAAAGTGTAAAACAAGTAATCAAGGCCCCACATTGGGCGCCAAATGTTGTCTTGGATTAATGATGGAACTCTCTCTCCTCTGAGAGTGAAGGGCTCTGACACCCCCTCCCCCACCTACAACAGAATTTCTTAGATGGAAGTGAAGAAAAAACTCTTTATTTAACAAAACCATGCAGAGTGCCCTGCAAGGCACAGGGGAAGGGGAAAACCAAGGGGAAAAATAGTTTTTGAACCTGATTAAAAAAGTCCTTTTCCTTCGACGTAACTTCTCCCCTCCTCGCCCCCTTGGGGTCTGGGCTGAGCTCCCCGAGAGCTCTGCTGTCTTCTGGCTCCCTTGGGTTTTCGGGTGACAAAACAGATCGAAGAAAAGGGGTCTAAATGAAGAACAAAGTGAAAAATAAAAAGAAAAGAAAAAAAGAGAACCGGAACACAGCCCACTCCGACAGCCATCCCAGCGTGCTGTCTCTGCCGAGCGAAGAATCCTCCCCCGCGCGAGGCTTGGGGAAAAAGTTTTCAAAACAACACGCATTTCTCTCTGCAGCTGAACGTAGTTAAAGCTACAGGACCACATTTTTTTTTTTCTTTTGAGCGTATAAGCCAACGATAGGAGATAAAGGATTATCACAACATCACTCCAAGACACATATTCATCCATGAGAAGATAGGCCAACGTTTTTTTTTCAAATACATTGTAAGTTCTTTCAAATATGTAGCAGGCTGTTTAGCATTTTAGTAATGAATACCTTTGATTTGAAAAACTGTGGTAAATTCCAATGCATGGGCTGGGATTATCTACAGTGGTTAAAAGGAGGGCTACATTTTCTTTGCCAAAGATTACAGACCTATGTTTGTGTTGGACAAAGTTTTGGAAGCAATCACTGTGATTAAATTGAGAAGACACACACAGATTTTACTTTAATACTTAGTGCCATTAGGGCATTCCAGAGAGATATTAAAAATTATTTGTCTCTGTTGAAAATCACATCTAAATAGATCAAATCTGAAGACATCAAACTGAAATACACATTTCTGGTATGTAGCTCAGCTGTAAAATATAGGTTATAATATATAACCTATAATTTTTAGAGATGCACATTAAAAAGGTTTTGCATCTCCTTTCCCCCCCAAATTCAATGTTTCTTTACATATGAATCCACATTGCATTCCTTGAAATAATTTTGAATACTTCTATTTTATTCTCATATTATTTTTTAAGTTCTCTACATCTATTAATGTTTTTAACTTCCCTCCTGCTTTTCAAACTCTTTTTTAATTTTGTTACAGAACCTACCTTTTTAATTAAGAATCAAATATCTATCACAGAAAAAATTTAAATGCTTTATAATCACAGTCCAGAGCTAAAGTGTTAATGAGACCATTACTCCGAAATCAAGCACTTCTTTGTTTTTCTTCCTTTTTGTTTCATTGTCAAATCTTATTGGAGTCAGAACTTTCCAAATGCTGGACTGAAACTCTATTTTATACTGATTTAAAATTACATATTGCACTCTATGGTGCTAATCCAATTTTACAGTCTTATGCTTTTTATAGGAGCAAGTGACTGTGATTTAGGTTAAAGTGCATTAAAATTCTGATTATGTCAAAAGTTGTGACAGATCAGGTAAGGACATGAAAAGGGAATCCTTCAGGGCAGAAAGAACAGTCTTTCTGATGTAGATGAACCAGATACATAACAAATATTTAATTTTTTTTTAATAGAAGCCGTATAAAAATACTTTCACTAGAAGCCCTTCATTAAAAGCAGTCCCATATGACTTCTTATGTTTCAAAAATCTAGAGTATAAGAAGCGATAGCTCCCTTTCCACAACCAGAAGTAAATTATATCCAGAATAAATAATTCAAATCTTATTTACATGTATGAAATGGAAAGAGAGGAGTTTGAGTCAATTGGCAGCAAGATTTGTTCAGCATCAAAACTAGTAAATCAAGGAGACCAGTTACAAATTCTGTATTGATAACAACATTTTCTTGTCATCTCTTTGTTCTGTATACATGCATAAGTCCTCTGAGCAAGAACTGTCTATTTCTGTAGGTACCTAACTCAATGTATCTTTTAAATTATGTTTTTCCAGAAATTGTCTGTTCATTGAACACCTGTTTTGAACACAAATTTTGGATTAACAACTTTTCTTGATTATATTTTAGAGTAAACTTTTCTTTTGGAAATTTCTTGGATAATGTTTAATAGAGAAAGACAAGATTTCTACCTTTTACTTGAATGGCTGCACAAAAATGGACACAAACTCTGGTGTGGGTCTTAGATTGTTCCTTCTTCTATTGCCAGATTAATATTATTTTTCAGTACTTTAATTGTCACCAATACTACTTTATTTTAGTCATACCTATGATCCATGAATAGAAACATCCATCCTTTTAAACACAGACACACCTTGGTATGTCTTAGAAATGCAGTAACATATTGAGTATCTTTTCTCAGTTGTGGTCCTGAATCATCCCCTGTGACTGAAGGCATATTTCTGATCTTTTTGAAATTTTTCCTGTTTCTATCAGCTCAGGAAACACATCTTACTACTCACTCCCTCAAGATCAGTGACCTAGGGAATTTTACTGTTCAGTCATTCAGCTGTCTGAGAAGAACTGAAACTGCTAGACACAACTGAGTGGGAGGGATTCTGGTACTGGTGAAGTGTTTTCCCATATTTCTTTAGAGTTAGAAGTGCAGTTTGCTCAGACAGGCCATAGGCAGCAGTCAGGGGCTTATGTAGATCTGTATCCACTTTTTTTTTTTTTTAATACTGTCATTGCAAGCTCTCTGCCTTTTCTGATACTAACTTGAAATTCTCATGGTAATTCTTTGACTGGCTTAGAATACAGGTGATTTTAAGACTAATTTTTTTCTAGATTCCCAAATCCAGATGTCCTTTATTAGTTTTATTAGTTTCTTTTTCTTTCTGGGAACTGTGCTGATGAAATGAGTTAGCAGTGTGTTGCATGTTAGCATTGCCATCACGTACAAGTTTATTAGTATGTGATATCTACCATGTGCATTGATCCAGGACCACCCTGCAGCACCACATGTTTTTCTTTTAAAATTAATTTATAGTTTGTAGAAGGGAACATGGCAAAGACTGCAGAAACATGGAAGGTTTGAAAATGCTGGTATAAAATAAACAGATTATTGAGGAAATAATCCTGGCAATCCAGAGGACAGGAAAGAGGAAGAAAGGTTATTTTTGTCCCTGTCTGCAAGATTTCTGAATTCCTGTTTGTAACCAAACTGAATTTTAAGAGTTTCTAGAGCATTTTAGTGGTTTGCTTTCATAGTGGATAAAACTCTGACACTAAAAATTATGGTCCTGCAAGGCCAAGACCCATGGTCAAGATGATGGGGACCTGTGTGAGATTATATTCCTTGTCATTTTACCTGATGAAAAGACTACATGTCATTATCCTACATGTCATATTCATGCTCTGCTTATTCCCTTAGTCCCTTTTTTCTAGAATAAGTCAGGTGTCTCTCCTGAACTTGAGACAACTCTAAAGAACAAAATTTGCTGTTGATGAAGGTTGAATAAAAGACAATTGAATTCTGGAAAAAACTGTATTTCTGCAATGAAAAATGGTTAGTTGAAAATTCTCTCTTTCCCATAAAGTCATTGCTTCAGAGCTACATCACAAAATAAATTGAACCTGTCAGTACAGAATTCTGTATTGAAGGAATTAAAGTACAGGTGTACATAGTGTCACATTCACTTAATTTAAGGAAGCTGAATATTCACATTTTATAAGAAAATTAAATGTAAATGACATTATATGTGAACAGTTTGCATGAAGGAATTCTGCAAAGCATCTATGTGTTACCTGGCACTTGAACTCTCTGGTTCTTATTACTTGCATTTTTTAACACGTTACCTTGTTATTTGTAGTAACATTTCTTCCTGCAGTATGGAATCATAGAATATCCTGAGTCGGAAGGGACCCTCAAGGGTCATCAAAGCCAACTCCTGGCCCTGCACAGAACTGCTCCAAGAATCACACCTTGTCCCTGAGAACATTGTCCAAAACCTTCTGAACTCTGTCAGGCTTGGTGCTGTGACCACTTCCCTGGGGAGCCTGTGCCAGTGCCCAAACACCCTCTGTGGGAAGAACATTTTTAATATCCAGTCTAAAACTCCCTTGGCATAATTTCAGGCCATTTCCTCAGGTCCTGTCACTTGTCACCACAGAGAAGGGATCAGTGCCTGCCCCTCATCTTCCCTCTCATGAGGAAGCTGTAAATTGCAATGAGGTCTCCCCTTGGCCCCATTTTCTCCAGGCTGAACTGAACTCAGAACTCGAAGTGACCACTACAATATCAATCTTGAGTGTAAACTGGAGATATTTTTGGTTAATTTCTGTTGCCCATACATAGTAGGGTCCTTATTGAAGCAGACCCTTTCATTTGTAAAGAAAGTTATATTTTAAAGATGGAATAAAATTACTTTACTTAATGACAACTAAATGTAAATTAATCCAATCTCAGAGTTTTCACCTTTTGTTGTAGGCCTTGCTATAATTGAGCCCAAGGACATGATAAAACCATGTCTAAGAATTTATTGCTCCTAAACAAGGATTGTGTCAAAGACACCCACAAGTTCAAATTAGCACAAACTGTAGTTGATTATTATTATGCAGTAGCTTGATTCTTTCTATGGTCTTGCTATATTGGGTTTGTTTGTGAGGTCTGTAATACTTATTATAATGGTTGATTCTCACTATTATATTCAGCAGAAGAAAATATGGAAACTTTTCTTTAGAAAGGCACTCCATTTGTTATAATGTGCAAAGACACTTTACACAAGTGTTGGCTATGTCATTTACCCACAGAATGAAGCAGGGTTCTGCTATGCTCTTCATCTATGAAGGAATCCTGAGAACACATGGTCCTGCCTCATCTTATAGGTGAGTGTAGCCTCAGAACTAGATGTGTTTTATTTATCCTCTTGAACAATCTTTATTTTCTTAAGAGGCCTTTCATATATCATTCACAGTACTCTTTATGTGGATGTATGTGCAGTTAGGCTAAATCTGTGAAGGTTTTAGTTAAACGTTGAAGTCTTGGGAAACTCATATTTCATTAATTTTCTACAGACACCAATGGCAATGGGAAACTAAAAACCATTTTAGTCATATGTAGCACTGTAAATAATTGAAAGATGGTCATTTAAATTTGTGGGCACGACAGCTAACATTTACTGTGAATGAAACCATTCTCGTTAGAGAGCAGTTAGACCACACCTTAATGCTAAACCTCCATCTTTTATCATCTCACTGCAATCTTCAGACTTGAAAAAGAAGGATCTACTCTATGGCTTTGACATCCAAATGATCACAACCATTTGGGAAATTATGGTTTTGAAAATGTGCATATTTGGTTTGAAAAGCATGCTTCTTCTAAAATTATGTTTATTATTTAATACAAAAAAATAAGATGTTTGGGTTTGCGGTTTTTTCATACAAAAAATGCATTAGCACTAGTACTGAACAGTCTTCTAGGAAATCAAAATATTTTCATGAATCACACATAAAATGCTATAGAACATATCTTTATAATGCTATTACACTTACGAAGGATTTTCTCAAGAGATGTGTAGATGTGAATAAAAAAAACTCTGGGAGTAGCACACAGAAAAGGCTTGCAAAATTATATTTGCTGTTCAATTCTTAGTAAAAGTGGAATTAATTTCCTGGGATGATCATTGCTGATGTAATACATGACAATTCAATTACAACTTTCCATTTATGAAGTCTTCCTCGTAGGTTATCACATTACAATTCAAAAGTGCTAAATATATTTACATATATAAACTAATTTAAAGTAAATTCAGTCACGGAGATTAGGAAAACAAAGGCAGGCTTTGTCTTTCGTAGGAAATTTGACAACAGAAGCTGTAACTCAAATGAAAATAGTTATTTCATTCAAGAATTCCTGTAATATCAAAGAGCACTTGAGCCCACAGAAATTTGAGATATTAAACCTAAATCATTGCCTAGGTTTTTGCAATGCAAATTCACTTCTGGGCACATTTTTAAATGGCATATAGTATTTCTTCCAAATTGTATTAGATAAAGTCATGGGCTATTGCACTGTTGTCATTCAGCTCATTTTGATGAAATAGCAATTACTTATAGCAGATTAATGCAAAGACTGGCCATAATCACAGTAGGTTAGGTTGAGAGTTTATTAGAAAAACACAAGCTATTTAAATTAACCCAAATGACCAGCATGTCAGTTCAAAAGAAACATGTGCTTTAATTTGTTAAACTGTAACCTTTGCTATATTAGAAAAATACTTTGACACAAACACTTTACAAATGTCAGCAGAAAATCCATACTCCATTTCTTCACATTGGTTTTGTGACACAGTGTTTGCTGATATTCGTCAAGGGATAAGTTACGATTGATTTCCTTCTACCCTTACTCTTTTCTCTTGTATTATGGGGAATTAAAGGGCAAAAATGACCTGGTTTTTTTTTCCCAGACTATTCATATGGATGTGCTACCATAGGCAAACATAACTGTTGCCTGGAACTTAAAGGTCAACAGAATCTCTCAAAAAAGCTTTCAATGGTAACAGTTAGAGAAGGCCAGAACATCCCAAGACTGAGGAGCAAAAGAAATGCAGAAAATAGGAGAACACATCTGAAAATAACTTGATTTCAAGAACCAGTACTATTTCTTTCTTTAGGATGGTATATCTTCTTTTCCTAATTGTTTCCATCTATCACTCTCAAAAACTCTTGCCAGCAGAGGGTTTAAAGATTGTGTTTACAAACCAGAAGTTTGTTCCCCTGTTGAAATAGTATTGTCCTTTTGCTAATGCATTTTGAATTGGATGGGAAGGTATGATAAAGACATTTTGGAAACATAATTAAAGCCAGATCCTATGAATGACCCAAGCATAGGAGTTGCATCATTTCTTCTCCTGTACTTTCAGATACCCGACCATGAGCTGTTAGTTCACTTGACAAACACGAACATTTCGCAATCTGCCACATAGGAGGGCTAACTGAGGTTCCTGTTAATAGATCCCTTGGGGTGGATTAGTGATGGGGTCCCGGACCCCAAGCTCAGTTCGAGATCGGGTTAGCTGCTCAGTCAGAGCCCCACCGGGGCAGCCCGCTCTCGGGGACGGGCGAGGCGGCTGGGAACGGCGGAACTCTCGGGGAAACCGCGCGAGCCAGAGATCGGTAGCGGAGACAAGAGATGCAGGCAGTCGGATTGGCAGTCCAGGAGGTTTATTAAAAGGGTAAGGGGAGATGGAGGGGGGAAGGGACGGGACTGGATCGGCGACCCGAAAGCGGGGTTCTGCATTGTGCGGTGGTTTTTAAAGCGGGGGAAAAAGGGAGGGGGGAAACCGAAAAGGCCAATGGGGTACACAGAATTCTGGATTGACAATAACTTGCTCTTATGAGGGAACAAGGGGGAGGGTACAGAACCTTGAATTTTCCAATCAGAGAACACGGCATTGGCAGACAAAGGAGAACTTTCTAGAATTTATCTTTATATGTAATGTGGGAGGGAAGACAAGCAGGGCCAATAGCTTCACTCCAAGGCTCTCTGGGAGCACCCCCTTTAGTTAGGGCTGCTTTACTCCCAAGACTCGTCCCGCAGGGCACTGCCACTGTGCAGTGGGCTAGGGATGCTCAGCTGAGCCAGGGCCACAGCAACAGATTAGAGTGAAGCAACTTGTTTATATATAAACTCGTGTTTATATATATATATAAAATGGGTTTAATTTATAGCAATTTTGTTGCAATGGAAAGGAGGTCTGTAGCTGTTTTAGTGGTCATGTATAGAAATACAGGAAAAGTATAAAAAATACCTATAAAGAAAATATATAAGGAAAAGAAAGAAAAATAAGGGATAAGAATAGACAGTGGAGAGGAAAGATGTCACTGACAGTGGATCCAGAGATAAGACTTGATTGTTGCAGTTGACCAAATGCTGAGGTGTGTTATGTTCTTTAGCATTTGAGGGGAAAAGTGGAAATGATTCCTTTGTTCTAAAAATTGCTAAAAATTAGTAGCACAGATTCTGCACTACTCTTTCCTCACATATGAACCCCCATGTTACTATGTATCTCCCTTACTGATTTTAGACAAAGCTGTCACAGATTGCATTTTTGTATGTGATTTGCCAAAGGATTTGACTGTGTTGAACCTGGACCACAATTGGGAAACAAAATTTAAAAATTTCTTTCTGCTGATGTAAACATATTCAAAGGAATGTAACCTCTAAAGATATCCGTGATTGGGTAAACCCAAGAGGTTCTCACTCCTGGCATGGAATACTTTTTCTATGCAGGAATAAAAGGAAGAAAATGTAATGGATACAGTTTGTAAGGAGTTTAGATATCATCATAGACAGTAAACTGGCCCAGATATGTGCTGAACAATTGAATTCACCCAGTTTCAGTTAAAAAAAATATGATTCATTAATTTTCAAAACCATAAAGATAATAAAAGTTTTATTTGAGACATAAAAATTATGCATTTTGGCTTTTTGAATTTCATTATTCTAAATGCAAAATGACAAGGAACTGAACAAAATGAAGAAATCTTCACTGAAGAGAAAGAAAAAAATTGTTTCTTTCCTTGCAATAGCAAGTGACATAAGAAGTTCCAATGCTCTTTTCAAGAGGGCAATGGACTTTTGTAAAATGTTTTCTTTGGTTGAAAGACCAAGTATCTTAAGTATTAATCTCCTAGGATGTATATTACCATATTGCTTAATAGATGTCAGTGATGTGATACTTGAACCTTTTTGATTAAGCTCCTGTTGAACTTTAGGCTGCATTAATCAACAGTCTGTACAATTAAAATTTTAGATTATTTAAGAAGTCTTCAGAAGCACAGACATTATATTACGAGATGATTATTGTCGTCGTTATGAAAGAGGCTGCTAAATCCACTGGGAATGTTCATCAGCATCCTGTAATCAGCAGTTACAGAGAATGCTTAATTGCAGTTATTTAGGTGGCATGTTGATGCAGTAGTAGTGGTGGTGAAAGCAGAAAAGCTGCATGGATTAGCACTGGTGGTCATGTGAGAGGATATTAAAAGGAATCTACATCAGTATAGAATGCCTGATTATGTGTCTGTTTGTACTAATTTACCTTACTATTAAATTACAGTGCTCAGCATAAAAGACCACTGGGTTTACATTTTTTCCTGTCTTTGATATTTATTCAAGGGAGAAAATATTACTCTGTATTTGATTGTCCAGAGTTAAATGGTTTATCTAAACAGTTTTAATGGATAAACTGTACAGAAGAAAATTAACTACAGATATGGATAGTTATTTTTTAACATAATTTTTCTGACTAGATAGGTGTTAAAACTGGTCTGTATGAAATTTTGAATGCACATTTTTGTATATTCATGAATGTTATGTAGTTAAATTCTTACAGTTTTGTGAACATGCTTTGTGTTACTGCTTAATTCGTCCTGGACTTGTGCTGTTTTAAGAATGAGGCTCATCAGACAGTACTAGGTTTGGCTTTAACTTAGGAAATTCTTAAAATTTATATATTACATCCATAAATAAACAAAATTGTTTGTATTCCACTTTTCATGTAACAAAAATGAATTTCTACTCCCATAAATACCATTATATCCATAAATATCTTACTATCAAATTTGGGCTCCATATGAAGCCAATGTTAAATATAAAAAATCTAAGAATATTTTATATTTTATGTACTTTTCATGATCCCATTTACTATTAATTTTTATAAAGTATACTGTCAATTTTATTATAAATTGTACATATAGTGAAAAAGGAACTAGCAACTAAATGTGAAATTTCCTGACAGTCATAACTATTAGGACTATTGATTCACCAGTGTGATTTTATGTATGCATTATGTGACATTTTGCAAAAATTAAAAAAATAATTGGCAATAAAGTAAGTTGAAACACTATGGATGTCATGACCCTCAAGTGCTTTTCTTTATTTTAAACTAAGTGTAGAGAATTTGTGAGAAACTTGCTGAAATATTAAGCTTTTTCTGGGCATTTTCCTTAAAGCAAAAAGGTTTCCATTTCATGCAAAGCAAATTATTTTTTTCTATATTTACATATTCAACTCAGCCTCTAAGAGAACTTTTTTCCTCTGCCTTCATATGATTAACTTTATGAAGGTCTTAATCTGCCATCTGCATGCAGACTATCTGAGCATCTGAAACTGAGAATGCAAAGTGACATCTTCTCAAAAGGTACTAATTGCAAGCAGCATTGCAGGAGAAACAGGGAAAGCTTCGACCTCTCCCTGCCATTTTGAGTATCTAATGAACTCTAATTAGAAAAAGTACCTGAGTAGTTTAAAACCTTGACTGATCAGAACCTTTAACTCTAGTCTTTAGCTCTAGATTTTATTTTTTTCTGTTGAAATACAAATATATTGTAGCTTATTGATTTTACATTGCAGCTCAAATTGAAATTTGTCTTTTTTAAAATTAAAAATGTTTTTCTTCCTGTGTAAGATATTAATGCATAAAAAATGGGAAAGAGGGAGAGAGCAGGGGTATTATTTCTTTGCTCTATGTGTTCATTCTTTATGTTGAAGAAAAAAACTTTAGGACAAGGGTGGAGCAATGAAGGTATGATTAACATACATAGTGGTAGATATGTTTTGTTTTTCTGCCCGAATTGAGAAACAAAGCTGCTCTGTACATCACAGAATCACAAAATCACAAAATGGCTGAGGTTGGAAGGGACCTTTAGAGCCCATGTGGACCAACACCTTGCTCAAGAAGGATCACCTGGAGTCAGTTTCCAAGGATCTTTTCCAGGTGGCTTTTGAATAACTTCAAGGATGGAGACTCCATAACTTCTCTGAGCAACTTATGCTTGTGTTCAGTCATCTGCCCCATGAAAAAAAGTGTCTCCTGCTGTTCAGAGAGAATCTCCAGTATTCAGGTTTTGCCCTTTATCTGTTGTCCTGTCACTGGGTACCACTAAAAAGAGCCTGGCTCTGTCCTGTTTGCACACTCCACTCAGATGTTTATACATAGATGATTTCCCCAAGGCCTTTCTCTTCTCCAAGTTGAACAGTCCCAATACTCCCAGCCTTTCCTCATGAGAGAGACGCTCCAGTCCCTTAATAATCTTTGTGTCCCTTCACTGAATTCTCTCTAGTGTGTCCATGTCTGTTTTGTACTGGAGAGCCCAGAACAAGATGCATTACTCCAAGTACAACCTCAGCACTGTGAATGGAGGGGGAAGGATCATCCTCCTTGACCTGCTGGCAGTATTTCTAATGAAGCACAGGACACTATTAGGCTTCTGTGCTGCAAGGGCACATTGGTAGCTCATGTTCCACCTGGTACCTACCAGGATCCCGGGGTCCTTTTCTGCCAAGCTGCTGTCAAGATTGCTGTCCAACATGTATTTGTTCATAGTGGTTTTTATTCTAGGCAAAGAATTGTTTTACTTTACGACTTTCATGAGCTTCCTTCCTGTCTGCTAATTTCTCCAGCCTTTTGAGGATGCTCTGGATGGCAGCACAACCCTCTGAAAAATTAGTGACTCCTCCCAGTTTTGTATCATTAGCAAACTTGACAAAAATACACTCTGCCCTCCCATCCCCTCCCTTACTAAAGATGTTAAACAGGATTTCACCCACTATTAGCCCCTGGGTACACCATTAGTTACTGGCTTCCAGCTAGGCTTTGTGCCACTGATCACCACCCATTTTGTTGATTTTGTGATCCCATTTTGTCACATCATCAATGACCTTTTCTCAGGGACGCTGTCCATCACTCCCTCACAGGACTGCTTATTACTCTGGCCCTTTTCCATCATAGTTTAAATCCCTGATGATGATAGAACCCAAAACCTCATGGACAGACCTGTCCTATTTATGCTCTTCTCACACCCTTTATTGTTGATGTCAGGACTGAGGGAAACACCACCGGAGCCCTCAGGCCCTTGACTACTAGCCTCAGAGTTCTGGTAGTGTCTTTTGATGCTGTCCACTATGTCAGTAGCATCTGTGCCCACATGGAATGAGTAGGGTATAATAGTCAAAGTAATGGACCCAGGCAGACAAAAAAACCTTCAAATATCTGATTGGGTTGAAAAATGGGTTCCTCTGTCAGAAGAAGAGTATTTGTCTTCAAATTTGAGATCAGTTAATCTTTGAGGTGACACTTGAGTAGATAGATAAGTATACAAAATAAATGAAAATATTCTTAAGATGTCTTAAAAATTTCCTCTGTGTCTTGCTATTTAATTTTCCCATTGTATTATGACTGCTTTTAGGGATTTGTAGTGATATAGGAAATATATTAAATGCTTAAGACCAATGTACTAATACTTTTTCTATGGGCTCTCTGACTATGAGATCAATGCTACTGAAGGGTCATGCAGAAAAGCAATGTTCTGAGGAGATTCTTGTCTAAATCTGTGTGTAAGAGAATGAAAGCACCAGAAAAAGGCTGGAAGTTTCTTCTGGTGTGGTACATTTATTTTTAAGACAGACAGGATGATTTACTGCCAGGTAGGTTAAAGGTAGAGCTCACTGCCAAGAAACATAAACCACTGTTCATTTTTGCACATGGGATGGAGGTTTAAAATTCCTACTTCCCACTTGGATATGGAACATCCTTCTTGGACAATACATCAATAGAAAGGGAGTTTGGCAATCTGACTGGTCAGGGGGAGAAAACTTTCTGTTCCTAATGAGAGGCGAGATGGAAGCAAGACTCCAACTCAACATGAGTTATGAGCAAGCTCCATTTATTTCACGGCGTGCGCAGTTTATATAGTGTTACAGTGCTTCTAAGTTTAGACCACTAATCTACTGGTTAATTACACAGGTTATAGTTTACATTTTCTAACATTCTATTCTCACACATTCAGAGTTACTCCTTCATTCCTCCTTAATCGCAGGTCTCCTCCTGTGATACATTCTTGAGAGTATTCTTAGAATCCAAGGGCACAGCTGCATCTGTCTGGTGCCTTTCCCATGGGACCTGTCCGGCCTGCTTCAGCTAACAGTAGTCTTGCTCGCACAACCCTTCTAATAAATCATGACCACGATCTTGAAGCCATTCTGTGACATGTTCCACTTCACTTTTTTTTTTTTGGTTGTTTGTTTTGCTCGACTTACTGCAAGGAGGAGGAAATAGATTCTCTCAGCACTGCCATACTTTCTATGGAAAACAAGTTCTGCTCACTAATTTTAGAAGTTGTGCATGACATAGGTGGAGGAATTCAGTGATAAAACACCCAAATTTCAATGAAGTTTTAGGCCATGTAGAGGACCTTGTCCTTCTAGACCAGGTGCATCCAGGAGACCTCCATTCAGACCAGAAAAAAACCTCAGCAAATTCCGTCAAAGTCAGACAAAACTGTAGACCTTTTAGATTACATTCTCAGCTGGAAATATCTAAACATCAGTGCTGGGTTCAAGGAGATTTTTGAAGCCTCCTGCTTTTAAAACAAAAAGTAGATCAGAGGAGTACAGGAAGCCCAGCTATGCTATCATTAAAGATTGTAGGAGGTTGTGTTGTTAACCTAGGTTTTATTCAACTGACAACTGTTCCTTCTATAGTAGCTAGTGGTAATATTCAACCTACATTAGTAAATGTTGGTTCTTTCAGGATTATTTGTTTCATAGTAATCTTTATTTTTTCCCCCATCTTTATGCTTTTATGCCATAGTGGGGATAAACCAGGTGATTTCTCTTTATGATTATTTTAAATGATTGTGCAATTATAATTTTATAAATATAGGGCCAATGGAGACCATTCAAGAGCTTAGGCTGAATGATATTTTCATTGTAAGACATCCAGAAAGCAGGTGAAAACTTGGAGAAATGGGAGCTTTCCATTTCCTTTGGCAGTCTTTTGGAATGTCTAACTGGAAATGCTATATTGTACTTTCTGACTCCATCATGGCTGAATGTTTGCCCAGAGCCTTTTGAGCCTTCTTTCAGAAGTTTCCAAATGACTTTACTGTTTCATATGTTTCTGCAGATTTTCTTTTAGTAACTAGTACATAAAGTAATCCTAATGTTAAATTGAGTCTCTGAGACTTATAACCACTTTTATCATCTTTCTCTACTGGTATTATTTAGTTGTGTCTGAAAATGAGAAAAGCCAAGACTACAATGATCAATGTAGAATAAACAAGAGATAGTAATCTATCAGGTACATTTTTAGGGGAAACATCAATTGTATAAAATATAATTAAAATATAATGGGCTCCAGATACAATGGAATCATAATGTATTTACTTTCAAAGCAGAAGACAAACAGACTGAGGAAGAATCCTTTTGAAATGTCTTGATTTATCATTTGTAAAATTACTTTGGTAGATATAATCAACTTTTTGAAGGATGTTAGTCATGATTGCTTATTCTGTCACTATTGACTCAGTGTATTCAGAATGGTTTGTGCATCAAATTTGTTGTGTATCTGAGCTAATCAAATATCTGATCATATGTAAACAAGTTGACACTTGATTATGACTTTTTAAAAACTAATGTCCATAATGCGTTAAATTCACATTTTTCAATACTGAAGTATTTAACTCTGTATTAAGGCCTTCTATATTAAGGTATTCCCTCAAATTCTTCAACAACAGGGTTTAGATTTGTATTTGTGTTTAGGTTCAGATATTTAGCTTCTTCTCCAGAGTAATAAATAATAACTCTTGTCAAACCATGTAAATTTTTGCCATAGGTCCCATTAGATATTTTTTAGGGTAATCAAATATTCTGAGACAGTATTATGTTCACAGTTTATTAGATTCCCCTGTATATACAAACTACAGACATATAACTATTTTGTATTTGTTTTTTAATTCTTTCTCTGTGGCCATGATCCTGTAGAGAAAAAAGAAGAAATGTATGCACACAAAAGCAGTGGAACTCTGTGGAACTTCAGTAACACTACCTACATGGAATGAGTTTAATTAAATTGGATAAAGTGTGAAATATAAATTATTTTTTATAATCCTTTATTCTATTTTCATTCTGCCTTGCAGATATGATCGGGGTGACTCAGTCATTACAAAGACGTTTGTTGTATTACCATTTTTTTTGGCTCTTTTTGATTCTATCTTTCAGCCCAAGGGAATTATTTTACATGTCTGTCAAATGCAAGGCAGAATTTGATTCTCACCTCATTACTCTGAAGAGAGAGTTTTTGAAGGAGGACAAGCAAACTATCACAAATCCTACCCTGTACACCTTCTGAGCTTCAGCTGAACCTACAGTCACTAGCACATTTCTACCCCCAATCTCTTTGACTAGCTCTCTAAGGATATCATTAAAAGTACTGGATTCTGTGTACAGAAAAGTGAAAAAACAGAAGATGTAGTCTGCAGTAGGCTGTATGCCTTTTTTATATAATAAACCAACTTCAGTGACATGTGATATGACATGGGCTTGGGAGAAAGCATCTGCAGTCACACAAATAATAGAAGTAATTTAGAAAGACAGTGACAAAAGTGTGTTAGGGAGCATTAGTTTTGGTCCGTTCAGATAATAGAGCATTATGTCAGAATTGCAAGAATCCAAAGTTAAAGAAGTGCAATCTGTTCCCATTCATTAGATTTAATTGTTAAAGGCATCTTGGTTAAATATGCTGGCCCTGTTGAAATCAGAACCTTTAAATTCTTAGTTCACTTGATAATTTGTTTTCGTAATAAATCCAAACCCCTTCTTTTTGAATTAAGAACTTGACAAATTTGTTTGTGCTTACCCTTGTGAAGTTGTATCACAATCAGCTTTTGGTTAAAACAGAGTATGCATTATGAAAAAATTCATATCAGGTCAGTCATTGTGTAAAAATGTGTTCTGACATAACTTGGAGTGGGGAGAGTTAAGTGGTGGCATAAATATTGGCATCATTTTCTAAAAGTTGTCAATGGTATTTTCCTCCTTAAAAAAAACCCAATAGCACTAAGGTTTATGACCTTGTTAGATAAAAATTTAATTTGTAATAGTAATTGATGAATATGTTGTTTTTCATGCCAAGCATGTCAAATAGAGTGAGATTAATCCAGTATTACTTTAGGCTTCTAGAATGTAAATATCTTAACCTAAATTAGTTGTTTAGGCTGTCTTTGAAATCAACACTGAGAGATTTCAGGGGACAGTTCTTATCCTATGATAAATATATGAAAGAAAGGTAGTATTCTCTGGAGCAGCCTGTCTGTCTAGGTTAGACCAAACTCCTAAAGACAAACTGACTGCAGTTATCAAAATTTCATTCAATTAATCTGAAACTGTATTGAGTTTTGGTGGCTAGGTTTTAGTAGAAGGAGTCTATGGGGATGGCTTCTGTAAGAAGCTGCTAGAACTTTCCCCTATGTCCTACAGAGCCAACACCAACCAGTTCCAAGATGGACCCACTGCTGGCCAGGGTCAGGCCCCAGATTTAAGAAGGAGGGAAGAACATGTGCAACAGCAATTGCAGACAGAGAAGGGTGAGAATATGTGAGAGGAAGAGCTCTGCAGACACCAAAGTCAGGGAAGCAGGAAAGAGAAGAGTTGATCCAGGTGCTAGAGCAGAGATTCCCCTGCAGACCCTGGTGCAGACTGTGGTGAGGCAGGATGTCCTCTTACAGCCCATGGAGGATCCCATAATAAAACAGGTGGATGGCTGAAGAATGCTTTGATCTGATGGGAAGTCTATGCTGGAACAGGCTTCTGGCAGGACCTGTGGACCAGTGGGAAGAGGAGCCCCAACTAGAGCAGGTTTTCTGGCAGGACTTGTGATGCAGCAGGGGACCCACACTGGAGCAGCCTGCTCCTGAAGGACGGCACCCTTTGGAAGGGGCCCATTGTAGCAGTGCATTCCTACAAGTTACGGTGATTGAGAGACCAGGCGCAGGGGGCTGTGACAGCCTGAGCTGTTTAGGTCATGGAGACCTATGGAAACCATCCATGAGCCCCTGTGGTTGGGGAAATTAAGCATGCACCGGACCTGAAGATCATTGGTCCTGCACTCTCCCCCACCCCCTTTCCCTATATGGTTTACGTTCTGGAAGTTTCTCCTTTGTTCTCCTTAGTACTGTACATGATTGGTTCTTTTGAATTTTGTACTCTCCCCCATTGCGAGTCTACTGGTTTGTACCCCTTTCCTTCTTCCCTCGGCCTTTCCGGATTGGCTCTCTGGAGCTAACCCCTCCCCTCTTTCCCTCCCTTATAACCCCCTGTAACTGTGTGTTTGGGGCTTCCAGCCTCCAGACTTCCAGCCCTTCATCTGCTCCTGTTCTCCGTCCCCCTTTGCCGTCCCTGGACCCTCACCCGGAGACTCTAAATAAAATCCCTGGAAGACTGCAGACTGCGTGCCGTACATTCTTCCGTCCCACCTCAGTTCCTGCCTGCCTCCATCCCCTGGGGACTCCACAGACTGGCCAGTGAGCTTTACTGCCTGGGCACACCTGGCGTGCATGTGGCACAGCAGCTTGTTCTTTCGTTGGGGCTTCGGAGCATGCTGCCTGGACCCGAGACCGAGCTAAGCCACAGCCCATGATAGAGTAATTAGTCAAGAACTGCAGCCTGTGGGAAGAGCTCACCGTGGAGAAGTTCACAAGAGGCCGTCTTCTGTGCCTGGAATCCCACGCTGGAGCAGGGGAAGAGTGTGAGGACTCCTCCCCCTCAGGATGAAGAAATGGCAGAGGCAATGTGTGATGAAGTGACCACATTCCCCATCCCCCTCCACTGCTGGTGGGGAGAAGGGAGAGAATTTGGGACTGAAGTTAAGCCCAGAAAGAAGGCAGAGGTGGAGGCAAGGTATTTTTATGTTTTGGTTTTATTTATTGTTATTTAACTCTAATTGGACTGTCAATAAACGAAGCTATTTTTCCCTAAGGTGAGACTGTTTTGCCCATGGAGGTAACTTAAGAATGATATTTCCCTGCCCTTATCTTAACCCATGAGCCTATTGTTATAGTTTTTTCTCCCATGTCCAGCTGAAGAGGGGAAAGATGGAGTAGCCTGGGAGGGCACCTCATGTCCAGCCAAGGTCAATCCACTACAATAACTTATTTCTTATCTTTCACAGAGTCTTTACAAATATAGATATTTCCCATACCTGTAACATGGGCCTGTCAGCTGTGCACATACATTTGATATTGAGCGTGAAATGTGCCTATAGTCGGAACCTCTGGTTTTATAGATCATTGTTACCAGAGTGAGCTTTTTGTGACAAGCTATTAATCTCTGAAAGACTTTCTCCAAATGCTGAGAGATACTTTCAGTGACAATTGTTACTTTTTGTTCAAAATCTTACTCAGATAGAAAATAGGACATTGTCAGACATTTAATAGATTTTGACTCTTTCCACAAGCAAAGTTACAGTTAATGTCCTGTATGACACAGAAGGTTGGACTACTGCAATTAAAAATATTGATATTTATTCTTCTCATGCTCAATGTGACATTGTAGAAGAGAATGCTACAGGGACACCTCATTGCAACCTTTTAATACTTAGAGGAGGTTTATAAGAAAGATGGGGACTGATTTTTTTATAGGGCCTGTAGTGATAAGACAGGGGATTAACGGCTTTAAAGTAAAAGAAGGTAGATTCAGACAAGATATAAAGAATATCTTTTTTATGATGAGGGTGGTAAGTCCCACTCCTGGGAACAGTCAAGGTCAAGTTGGCTGGGGCTCCATTCAGCCTAGTCTAGCTGAAGATGGGCTCACTATAAGGATTTTGAAAATGTTCTTTGAAAGTCCCTTTCAATCCAAAGCATTCTATGAATCTGAGTAATTCCCCTTTTGATATTTAACACAATCTTCAAATCCAAGAAACTTTAGGAAGAGAAGACTCATATTTGTATGATAACTAGATATTACTACTACTAAAACTCAATTTCAACCTAGTTTGAGCAGGATAAATAGTAAGAGTTGAATCTGCATTTCAGCTGGCTAATGATTAAGAATCTAAGCCGGTTGTTACTTATATGAAGACAGAGGTACCCATATGGGCTGGACTGCTGGACTTTCAGGCCACTTCTAAATCTCAATCCATTGCCTGAAGTGGACTCCATTATCCACTGAGCAGGGCTTAGCTGGGACAGAATGGGCAACATAAAAATGGTTTATCAGTATGTGGAATGTTATCAGTATTTTCTTATAACTTCAATGAGAGAAGCTTTGGAATGGAACAGCCATTAATTTTTTTGTTTTCTTCACTGATATTTGGAATATTTTTAGTCAAAAAAGAAATATCACAGAAGAGTCATCTTTGAAATATACTGGCTCAAAATATAATATTTGGTCTAGGTTGTCAAATCCTGGGAGAAACTTCTGTCTTGGAAAAAAAGAAGCTATTAACGTCTTCATTCGTAAAGGTGACTAAAAGAAATACTGAATGCAATATTACTTTGAACTAGATTATTTTCAGAGGGGTAATCTCCAATGGTGTTCTCTATGTTTACTGGCCCTACTTTAGGAGGCTAATTATGTCCAAGAGTATGTTTTCATTTCTATGTTCTCATCTATGAAGAAAGAAAACATTCTTCCAAGATCAGGGTCCTGAGCTGGCACCTTGATTTATTGATGAGTAGACATACCTAAATAGTATAAATATGTACTATTTGTATATACCCATATATATATATATAAAATTTCCAAGCAGATCTCTTACTGTAACTGGTCTTATTTGATACATGGTGAACAGGATAGATTTTAGTCTTTCTCCACAGTAAAAGTAAGTGATACAGGTTTAAATTTTTTGCATGGACTTCATATAGTGTGGCCAAGAAGACTTTATAATGTCTAGGACTGCTAATTTAGTTTAAGCCTTTAGTTAGAATGATTGAAGTCTCAGTCATTCAAAATTACTAAAAAAATATGAACTTGCAGTGACACATGTACATGTAATCACAGAAAGGACATCTTGTACTTTCAAAAGGACTACATTTTCCAGCTATGTAATAAACTAATTTCTTAAAATCTAGCCATAGATTTGAGGTGCTTATAGCCAGAAACTTTCATTGGGATTCAGGCTGAATTGAGACATCTGGTTTTGATTTATTTATATTGTAGAAGTATGCTACAGTTAGTTAAACACAACCCCTTCCAACTTTGAGGTACCCTCGTGTGTCCCAGAAAGTCTCTTGGTCCTTTTCAGGAGGATGTGGATCTCTCATCAGCCTTGTGCCATATCTGCCAGGTCTGTGACAGTTGTATATCCAAGGGTATCTCAGATGGCACCAGATACCTACTTATAGGCATATTCATAGTTTAAGATTTATATTTTGTTGTCAGGTGTTTAAACTAGATGTTGAATACTTCATACAATCCATGATACTTAAAACTTATAGATTCAGCTTTACTATCTGGAAAAGGAACATTGAACACCGCAAGGTACAATGGCAAAGAGCGTGAGATTTCACCATGCATAAGGCTAACCAGGAAAACACAGTGATTCTCTACTTTTCTAATGGAACTTCTGCTTCGAGCAGTTTCAGTACTGAGTATTTTTACTCTGAACATTCAAAATCTGAGTCTTATAGTCAATTGTTCATAAAAATAATCAAAACAAGAAATTGTATATAATTTAGTAAATTTGTCAGATGCTCTGAATTCACAAGATTGTTTCCACTGAACTGTTAAAATAATCTATTGTAGCATTTAAAAACTACCAATATATACCTACTTTTATGGTGTTTGAAAAATCAATATATTTGTTGACATAAGTGTTTAAAGGCTTACAGGCTAAATAATGGTTTAGAGTTTATGAGTACATAGCATACACTATACTGAATAATTACTCTGTTTGGAATTAGCCGCTTACTAAGTATAACAGAATGCACTAAACTGGTATTTTCAGGAAGAAGTCTAAGTCTGAATTTTCGCCTAAAATTTTAGGAGAAAGAATATAAAGACTCTCATGTCATGGTACAGAATTTTTCTTCAATCCCGTGGATCATTATTAGATGTGTATTTTTAGAACATTCAAGTATAAATGTATAATTCCCTTAGTATAGGGAATCTTGAAGTGGATATGGAATTAAACCAAGGAATCAGAATAATCATATATAATTCTGCTAGTCTAGCTTAATCAGAGTCTTTAACACAAATTTGCCCTCGTTGAAGCAACCACTTAAGACCGAGACTACCCCTTTTGTGGTTTTCTGTGGAAAAAAGGAGATCAGGAGGTGTAATCTGCAACAATGTAGTTGACTTTGATCGTGAATTTAGATGGGCAGGTTTAAGATGGACTTGTTTAAATTACTAAAAATATTGGGGTTCACCCAGTGACAGAGAACTACAATGCACATTCTTTGCAGCTACTGAAAACACTTTTTTTTCATGCCTGTAAACAGTAGTTGTTTCATACATGGAAGAAATAAAAAAAAACCTTTTTTGAACCACAGAGTAATACTGGAGCCAGCATAACTGGAGTAAAATTGTACAGACTAATATTAGCATTATAAAGGACATAATTAACTAAACTGCATGATTACAACTCAACTGAAATACTGCTTAGTTTTAAAATTTAAGGTGGGGATATACTTATTTACATAGTATTTTACATCAAGATGGCCATGTATTACCACTAATGTTCCCTTGCTACTTTTATAACAGTAATTTCAGTAATATATGATCTTTAAAATTGCAAGAAAATAAATTGTAAACATTAAATTATAAGCTATAATTCTACAGGGTGTTTATTAATATGTAATTGAATGACAAGTTAAGACTTAAAGAATGGCTGACATTTTTGGTAACTCAAAATACTATATTAATTTATGGTTTAAAATAAAGTTTGCAAGCCTCGCTATTTTAAGGGGAAGGTTTCTCTTTAATAAGATGCTAAGTTCTATAATATAAAATTAACTTGAAAAAAATGATTAAAAGTTGGTATTTTCATTTAAATAACAAATTACATCAAATTCAGAAGATTTATTTAAAAATCTTTTTTTAAAATTCTGCTTGAAATCATAATGATAAACAAGATTATTCTTTCTTTGCCATGGGAGAAAAGTTGTGACAGTGAATTGAGAGTACTCTTTATTTTTATGTTTATAAACAGGAGCATTTATTCTGATTTCATGCTGAATTTCCATTATGGGTGATTTCATAAATTCTTAACCTTCAGTTACACCAGAGTGAATGAAAGCAATACAGCAGCAGAAATATGGCATTTGTTTAAATCAGAGTGGGACATATTAATTTCATTAGTTTTCAAAATTTAAAAGGGATAAATAAAAGTAAATAGTAAATAAATGAAAAAAATAGCAGTTTTAAGCACACCAAATTGACATAAATAAATAAATAAATATGAATAGGCTATTAAAATGTAATATATGCATTATTATATATATATATTTATATAGTAAACATATTATTTATAATATTTAAAACAACATAAGACACAAATTATCAGTTATGGCTTCCTTTCTGTTATTCTACATCTTAGAAGACAATGATGGGAATCTTATGTCTAGGATTGCACTGCTATATATAATATCATATTCTGAGCATATTAAAAAAATATGAACAATATTTTGCCTGAACAGTAAAAAGACTACTGAAACCTGATCTCTTGCAAACATCCTGAAAGTCATGGACAAAGTACAATCCAGGTCAATAAATTATACAGCAGATATCCACTGAGACATTGCATCTGGGCTTTGCAAAGTTCACGATGTAGGTGGAGATTCTCTGTGCAGATTGTGTCCTGTGAGTCTCATCCATATATACCATTTGCACACATACTTCACAGAGGGAAATCCTGTGAGAAGTCATGCCAAGCTGCTCCAGTATCATTAAGAGAATTTTAGAGCTTGGCAACAACTCACTTTTTTATTAATTAAAATCACATTAAAGTTGACTCACCCCAACTCAGATGTTACCAAGAAGGCCCAAATCACCCTCATTTATCCAGGGGTTCTTCTGGCCCAGCTTATTCCTTGCTGTCTGTGCTGGCCAAATGGTTCTGCCGCTGTGATGGGGGTGATACCAGGGTTCAGTTCTTCGCTGCCATTTGCAGTGACACATCTTTCCCTATCTGTCACTTTCTCTGACTTTGCCACTTCTACTTGCCCATAATTTTAAATAAATGACTTTATGACACTTTATAGTGATTGGTTTTCAAGCTTCATTTTTGTGTTTCTATTTATACTGGAGTCTCAATAGAAAATGCACCACTGTTTTGTGCTACTGTGTTTAACACAGGATAGGACTTCAACCACTTCAGCATAAAACCTCTTCAAAATTGAAAAATCTTGCTCAAAATAGTAATTGAAAGATTCAGGATCTCAGTATTATGTTTTAGATAGAGAAAAGTGTCTGGAGCTCACTTTCTGATCTTTGAGAAAGAGAGACTTTCCCCTTAAGATATTTTTAAATTTATGTTTTGTGAGCTTTTTGTTATGCTAGTTGATAGAAATTTGCTGCGGACTTGTGGAAACTGAAAATAAAATGAGTCTAAATCATGGTGAAAGTGTTTCAAGGAGACGTGAATCCTACTTTAATGGAAATTCAGGTTTACAGATCCAATTGTTGCTTATAGTCTGGACTTTAAATTTAATTATACCCATTATAAACTAGGAAACCAAAAGTTTTGTAAAAAGCATTCATCTTCTATGAGTTACTAATTTAGAAGAAATTTTTTTTTTTTTTAAGAGTAAGTTTGTAGGCTTTTGGTTGGTTTGTTTGTTTGTTTTTAGTTATCTATCAGTATTATCAACAAGGTCAATAGAAACATGCGAAGTTTTACAAATCAATACGAATACCAAGACTTATGCAGCGCTTTAGGGGCTAATTCAGAGATGCAATCCAAAATTTATATTTTGCACCACAAAAAACCCCCAGAATCCAAAACTTCATAACCTTTGCATTTTCATAACATTAGGACTGTGAGATGACATTTTGAATATAAAAGAAATGTTGGGGTTTTTTTGTTCTATTTTTTCATATAAAGTCATTGTGATTAAATAAACACAACGAAAGATTTCACACAAAAACACTGACTCAAAAATGTCAAAACAGACATTCACTTGTACAAGTTAAACTATTTTGCATTCTCAAAATGTATTGAATTTTGCTTTCTTGCTAAGCTGATTGTCACAATATTAAGCTTCATTTTCTGATGAGAGGTACTAACTTTAGGGCTCCTTGTCTCAGCATAGACAGATTTCTGCCTGATGGCTCATTTGACATGAACCAGATAGCATCATCTTTGGAAATCACTGATGGAGAACTTATACTCTACGGTCCACCCCACACCTTGCACTGACTTCATTGTCAGTGGCAGAGGAAATGCTGCTGTATGCTGAACTGACACATAAGACAATCTCTGGATCAGTTGCACTGTGACTAGACTTTAACAAATCAGAAGTAAAAGTTTAGGGTTTCTGGTGGATTGGTTTTAATTCTTGAGAAAAGGAATACAAAATATATTCATTAGTAAAATAAATCTTCTCATGAAAACTAATTGTCCTATCAAAAAAATCCACTTACACCATGAGTTCTGTACTCCTGACACAGATTCAGGGTTTTAGTGCCTCCTTAACAGACTTATGAAACAGCAGTTTGCCTATTTTCTGTCCATTACTTAGGTACTGGGAAGGAATGGGGCACATTGACTTTAATGGCACTTCATTCATTTTATTGACTATGCTCCAGCCTGTCAAACCTAGGAATGGTCTATAGCTGCTCTATTTTGCTTTTGAGATAGTAGGTAGTTAATACAGTTTCTTTCTACACCTGACTTTTTTTCACCCCTTTAAATAACAGAGAGGCTTTGAAGGAAATTAGGAAGAGAAATCAGAGGAAATGCTGTAGCATAATATTGCTACCTTAATGTAGAGGTTTATATAGCATTTGAAGGGATTTATTGCATATAAAATTTTGCAGCTGAGCAGGTATGTATTTCTTACACTGAGCTGAGATTTTGCTGTCAGGTGCTGTGAATTTGTACCAAGAGTGCAATAAAAGTAACATAGATTTTTGTTTACATGTGTTGCTATACAATATTTAAAGTGTAAAGAATTTGAAAGGTTGTTAATGGATGGAAATGTTTATGCTAGAGGAGATGGAGAAATGGAATAAGGAGTAGGAGGCATATGGTAACTCAGATGAGAAGCATTTCATGCTGGGAGACATTCCTCTTCTATGGTGTGTTAAATAATCTGGTGTGGGTGTTTTTCTTTGTTTATATGATGTCCTAAGAGTGAAACAGTTCCTGCGAGTAAATGAGTATTTTAATGAATTTTAGATGGTCTTGCCTGAGAGAAGTATGTATCTAGCTATAAAATATGCAAAGATAGCCCCAAATGATGCTGGCTTCATTTTTAATGTTCTGTATTTATTGTATTAATATTTTAAGTAACTCAGTCAAGATGGAGACTTTCCGCATACATGTGTATAGCTGTATATTTTTAACTGAATTGCAGTTTCTCTAGGACATGACCTCAAATGATGAAAAAAATACTTTAAAAACAGATTATAAAATGAGTTTTTCTGTCTAAAGTTGTGTATGTAAGTTGAAGGAAAAAATTGTGGAATAACAAGAGTACAATTTAAATCTTGCTCAAATGAAAGGACTTGAGTGTTGTGACATGTGGCATACAAAACCCCAGTCTCAGAGCCTGTCTCCAAAACCAGAATTTGCAAAGCTAATTTCAGTTTGGAGCAAGGTGAGATTGAGCTGCCAGTACACTAAGTGCTGGGATGCCCAATCCAATCAATAAGAAAATGTGGAAGAGCAGAGCATTTCTGAAATGCTGTCTCCTGCAGGGACTGCACTCCCCAAAGCTGGAAGCCAGAATTCTGTTTTTTGCACATTTGCCTGATAGAAGCACTTGCCCAGTAAGTGGTGTTCTGCTTCCTGGGATGCTGATGGAGTTTTTTTTTCTGCTTGTTGGATGAAGGAACAAAAACAATCCAGGAATAATTCTGAGAGCAGCCACTCAAGACAGCATCTTTCCCATCAGACAAGCCGAACTGTTAACATCTGCTCTCCTCCTTTGGCCTGTCTGGCTTTTGTACTTTTTGCTCACAGGGCTATAGTTACCCACAAAAGCAATAAAATGTAGTTACCATCCATAGCTTTGTGATTAGCAGTCTGTTATAATGGACCAGCTCCTATCCTAACCTTCCTCATCCTTTGCTGGGGAGATGTCAAAATGGGTCTTCCAAAGATATTTTAAGAAACTACCTATGAGAAGTAACAGTTTAAGTAAACTTCTTGTGTTCTGTTAACCCTGAGAGAACAGGTTCAGTAGAGATTTCAATAGGAATTGATGGAGGAATGCCAGTTTTATGGACATGGGAAGAGGACAGATCTTGATGAGGCATATACAGTGAGCAGCACAGGTACAATATAGTCCTTGTTTAGACATTTTGAGAAGTTAGTGTTCAAAACACAGTAGTGTCTCTCAGACATCTATGGATGTTCATTCTATTTCATTCCAGTTTCTCTCTTTTTTTATTTTTTACCCCCATCTATTCTCTGCACTTCCATATCTCCTCGTTTGAGAGAGACTCATGAGTCCAGATACTCCAGTTAACCAGGAAATTGACTTACTGTACTGTCATTTGCTATTGATGCAGACATGTGTAAAAATGTAAATATTTTTTCTCAAAAATGACTGCTGGGGTTTATTTCATATAACTTCAAATGTACTGCACTTAAACAGGTGATCTTGAGATAAAAGGTTTTCTATTGCTTTGTCATATTAAGTCATGTTCTAAAAGATCCCCTTGAAAAATGTCAACATCCATCTTCTACTTGCTTAGAGCATTCAGGGAGTCATAGTAGGAGATGAAAATTACATTAATTTCTTAATAATTCCTTCTCTTAGACTTAAAACAGTGTTAAAATAAAACCCAGTGGATAAGTGACAAGTCTAGAGATCATATTGCCCCCAGCAACAGACTACTGATTGATTGACGTGTTATATATTAGCTAAAAATAATGATGATCCTCAGATTTTTCCTCCTACAGCATAGTTGTTAATCTTAGCTGCATTCCAACGTAGCCCTTTCTCACAGAAATATTCCAGAATTATTTAAAAGTCAGGTAACAATCTTTTGTTCTGTTCTTCGTAGTAGTAGAATGTCAACTGTCCCCTGCTGAAATACATATTTCTGTTGTACAGACAATTTTTTGCAAGAAAAGAGGATGCAC
This sequence comes from Grantiella picta, assembly GCA_013397955.1. Taxonomy (NCBI): domain Eukaryota; kingdom Metazoa; phylum Chordata; class Aves; order Passeriformes; family Meliphagidae; genus Grantiella; species Grantiella picta. Next base: position 29,271 of record VZRM01001599.1, read on the forward strand.
CTGAAATAAGGCAGAAGCAAGAAGGTTTGCATTTATTTTGTAAGAAAACCTGTGCAATTTGCAACTTATGTACACAACAGCATGCTGAAGATTTTTAAAATATTATTTTTGTATTTATTTATTTATCTACTCTTTGCCTGACAGTATCTAAATGAAAACTTCAATTTCAAATTTTATTTAAATCTACAATGTCCAGGGAAGTAACTTTGTTTATCTGAATCTGTAGAGTGTTCATATTTCTTTTCCCTGTCTTTGCTTAAAGTTAGAATCCCTGGTGAGTAGCTTTCTGGCACTGCAGAGAATATGCTGTGACTGTACAGAATAACACCAGGACACCGCTGACATTTTGTTGATAAGATATGCTTTAAAATATATTCACAGACAACCTGTCTTGCAAGTACACATTACTGTAGAGCCTTTATCAACTTCAGACACACTCAGCCTCTATCATGCATAAAACTCACAGAAACTTTTGCCAAGAACAGTTATCCAAAAAGATAGAGAGTAAGAAGGTAAAGTATTTCATAACATTTCAGTTCCCTGTTGTGTCAAGATGGAGAATAGAAAAAACCCCAAGTAACAAATTCTTGTTTTATTCATCTGCATTTATTTCTCTGCAAATGTCTGATGCAAATGTAGACCATTAATATGCTCTTTCTAGACAGGCTGGCTCATATATCTAGGTGTTTTCTCCTTATCTTTCCATTTATTTTTTCCTGAGAAACTAACTCTAAAAATGCCTCTTTATGTTTTTCTTGTTGTTTCTATTCCCTTCAGAGCCTGTAATTTTGTTTTCTGGGTTACGCAAAGCACACCAGGGTTAACCATTTTTATTTCTCAGTTCTGGGATGTCACCTAGTTTCACAGAGCAGGTATGTAACTGTGGACAAACATATTCATGCAAAGGCAATCACACATTAGTTTGATACTGTCTGATTACATTGAGGAAATCCAATCTCATATAATTCAGTAGTAAAACTGTCATTTGCTACACTGAAATGAGATCTATGCTATCAAGAAGTATCCAGGTTGCCAATTAAGTTAAAAGCCAGCTTTTGGCAGTTGTCAGATCCTCCTTTAGTACACTTCAATCTGTGACACGGTCCCCAAAATTGTACATGTTTGGGGATGGCTTGGAAGCTGCCAAGTGGAAAAAAACCTGAGAATGCTGATTGACAGATGGCTGAATCTGAACCAGCACTTTGCCCAGGTTACCAGGAAGGCCAATGACTACCAGGCCTGCATCAGCAATAGTGTTGCCAGCAGGACCAGGGCAGAGATTGTCTTCCTGTACTTGTCACTGGTGAGGCCACACCTTGCGTCCTGTGTCCAGTTCTGTGCCCCTCACTACAAGAAGGACATTGAAGTGCTGGAGCGAGTCCAGAGAAGTGTAACAAGGCTGTTGAAGGCTCAGGAACACAAGTCTGATGAGGAGCAGTTGAGGAAGCTGGAGTTGTTTAGCCTGGAAAAAAGGCAGCTCAGATGGGACTTTTTGCTCTCTACAACTTCTTGAAAGAAGGTTATGACAAGGTGTGTGCTGGCCTCTTCTCCCAGGCAACAAGTGACAACACAGGATTAAATGGCCTTAAATTGTGCTGGGGTCAGATTAGTTTGGATATTAGGGAAAAAATTCATCATGGAAAGAGTTGTCAAACATTGGCAGAGTCTGTCTGGTAAAGTGGCTGTTTCATTATCCCCCAAAGATTTTAAAAGCTGTGTAGATGTGGCGTTTGGGGACATGGTTTAGCACTAGGCTTTTCAAGACTATGTTAATGACTGGACTTAATGACCCCAAAGGTCTTTTCCAACCTAAATGATTCTATGAAGCCTAGGTGCAGACTCTGAATGATTTCAATCTGTCCTCTGCTTCCTCTTTTATCCAAGCAGCAAATAGAAGACTGAAAAACTCATAAACCCTACAGGAATTAGAAGTCTAGGTTTTGTTGGCAAGACAAGATGCCCCATAAGCCAGCAGAATCTCATATGATGGTAGTATTTTCTTTTGTAGCTTTTTCGTCTGTAATTTTCCATTTGCCTAAGAAATAAAACCTGCATGATAGTTTTGGGGTAAATGATGAGATTGAGTGGCTACTCCTAGAAGTGTTGCTTTCTAGGCAACACTGTTGAGTACCATTGCACTCAACATTGCACTCAACATTGTTGCTGTTGAGTGCCATTGGCACTCAATGTTTTTTAGTTCAACATATGATATTTTGTAGTGGTTTTGTACATTCAGCTAAAACACCTAGCTCTGGATTTGCCAGTGCTAAAATCCTCTGTAGATCTGCATTTTACTGTCTGTCCCCTTGAGCCAGCTCAAATCCTGAAGTAACACAGCTGTGTGGATTCATTTCTGAGCCAAGGTGAAAGTCCAAGAGGAATCATTAACTAGCTTAGGGAGGAACTCTGTTTTCACCTTTTTTATCTGCATGTCACTTTGATGTAGCACACTGGCTTTTGGGATCAGGTCAGCATTGGTTTGGACATCCCTTCAGAGAATGCTGAAATACAGAGTAAGTTCTGCACAGTGTTACTGCTCCTTCACAGCTGCTGTGCTCAGCACTGGAACTGTCTCTGTCATAGCAGGAGTATTCCTGGAACCACTGACTGCCACTGAGGACAGCTAAAGCAGAACAGTGTGAAAGGGTTCTTGCCTTTCAAGACAGGGCTGCTGAAGGCAAGATGCCTGTCAAGAGCTAGTCCTGACCCACGCTAACTGCTGGCCTGTGCTTGTGGGTTGTCACTGTCCAAATGTGTGAGAGGGGCAATTCTAATAAGCTGCTAATGGAGAAAGCTGAGATTCTGTGGCCTGAATTTTTTTCTCTCCCTAGTATATGTCTACCCTTAGGCCACAGACTGCACTCCAGCATGGCCTCCTTTTACCCTTAGCCTGCTGCTGCTCCTTAGCTCCTTGCTGAGGGAGAAAAGGGATTTTTTTCTATTTCTCTTCCTTGAGTTCAAAGCAAAGAATCAAATAAAGTTTTAGCCAACCTGTTGAGTCTTTCTGTATTTTATTTTATTTTATTTTCTCCCAGGAAATATCTTCCTTACCTGCATGTATGTCCTGCAATTGGATGCTAATAACCAAAATATTGTTGCCTATTTTCAATGCAAAAACTTGATGGTCTTGAAGTCCTGCTTTGGTATCTCTCAAATGTACTCCAGGGGCTTCTGAGACATAAATTGCTTGGGTTTTGTGGATTTAATTTTTTTATTTGAACATAAAAGTTTTCTGCTTATTAAAAATATAAATGCTATGTCTAAAATTATCAAAAGCTTTGCTAATCATGGAAGTTTCTAAAAAAGCTCCAAAGTAATTATATCTTGTAATTATAAGGAAAAAAAGTTCCCAACTACTTCTTAGTGAATCACAACATTTACTAGTTTGGAGCCTGCAGCTATACGGATGAGATTAGCTGCTAATTGGAGAGAAGAAAAAAAAAGAATGAATAGACAATTAATTTTATATTTAAAATAGCTTGGACGTATATCTGATTTGCAGTGAGAGACTTTTGTGTGGGTGGCTTTTTCTTTTTCTTCTTCTCCACAAGCCGGTGAAGGAGCTTAAATGTGCCATTATACGTACAACAAAGTGCTTGCAAATTACAGATATTTTTTGAAAAGTGGAGAAGGTTGGCTAAGGCCTGTCTGTTACTTGCAAGGACCCTGACATAAAAATTCCTCTTTATACATGCTGTGCTCTTGGCAGTTTCATAAAAGGGAAGCATCATGGATACTAAGGAACATCAGAGGGAGGAGGAGGAGGTATAAGAAGGTTGAGTGGGCCTTCAGTCTTTGACTAGTACTAAGTCCCTTGAAATTCTTTCCTGAACTATACAGACTGTTCTCAGGCATCTCCAAAGTTCACATTTATAAAACAGACTAATAGTTTCAGGAGTGGGAGTATATGTCTCAGATGTTACGCACTTCCAGGTCTTGATCCCAACCAGAATTCTCTTATAACGTGGGGTGCTAATAGAGAAAGCCTGTGTAGCCTGTGCATCTGCAACTGGTACATAAGAGTTTTGCAGTACTCTGAGAAGCTCAGCTCAGAGGCTGAAGGGGATTGAGGCATGATTGCACAGCCCAAGGTAGAGTGATATACTTCTCAAACAGGCTAATTAGCCACAGCACAGGCCATGCAACTGATTGCTTTCATTCTGGTGCAAGTGAAATCTCCACTGAATCAGGGTGCTGGGGCACAAGGGGGGATGTCTCTGTACTGATTTCTATTGAACTATATTGGTTTACTAATAAAAGTGTAATTAAGAACTTCCATGCTGCTTTGTATATGCAAAAATCATGGGACACAAAATTAAAGGTTTCTTGGAAGGATCTGTCTTCTGCTATTAATTTGTTTCTTTGTAACATTTTGCAGTGTTAACTTTTTAAAGAGATTTTGTGTGTTTAGATGTTGATAGCTTGAGGTTTGATTCATCAACCCCTCTTCCTTTCAGCGAAAGTAATGACTAATTAACATTCATCTGCCATGCTGTAAAGTTGATTGAGATGGTGGATGATATTTTAGCTGATTGTCATGCAGTGGAAATGACAGAAATAGCAATATCTGGGGCTAACTGGAATTTGAAAATGGGGTTTCTTCCAAGGCTGGCAAATCTTATCTAGATCATGCCTAGGGAGAAATGCAGTAACATATTTCACGGAAGATAAGATTATGCTGCAGGAGAGGAGATATAAACAGGTGGTCTTGGCAATTGCTAGATTTTAAAACTAAGCCTGCATAGCTCTCAAAGACCCAGCTAAAATTTTCTTCACAAATAAAAGTAATTGCTTAAATGAACTAATGCAAGCTCAAGTAATTTTCTTACCAATGCTGTTAAAATAAGAGAAATATAGGAAGGTGTTACTTTTTTGAATTGTGTTCGGTGACTGAGTAATATTATTAAAGTATTAAACTTCCAGCATCCACAAAAGCTTTCTGGCTATTTCTGTCTAAGAACCTGATACATGTGAACAATGCGGAAAATTTCTTATGGGGGTCCTGGTGAAAAACAAGCTGTCCAGGAGCCAGCAGTGACCAAGAAGGCCAATGGTATCCTAGAGTGCTTAGCAAGAGCATTGCCTGCACACCAAAGGAGGTGATCCCTCCCTCTTGTTCCCTGGTGAAAACTCAGCTGCAGTGCTGTGTCCAGTTCTGGGCCCCCCAACGAAAGAGAGACATGGAGGCTCTGGAGCAGGTCCAGCACAGGGCTACAGTTATTGGAGTACTGGAGCATCTCTCTTATGAGGAAAGACTGAGAGAGTTGTGCCTGCTTAGCCTGGAGGAGACTGAGGGGGGTCTTTATTAATGTGCACAAGTGTCTGCAGGGTGGGCATCAAGAAGATGGATCCAGGCTCTACTCAGTGGTGTCAAGCAATAGGATGAGATGCAATGGGCAGAAACTAGAACACAGGAAGCTCCACCTGAGCATGAGGAAGGACTTCATTACGGTGCGTATGACTGAGCATTGAAACAGGTTGCTCAGAGAGGTGATGGAATCTCATTCCCTGAAGATATTCAGAAGCCATTTGGACACAATCCTGAGTAATGTGCTGTAGGGGACCCTGCTTAAAAAAGGAGGTTGAAGCAGATAACCTCCAGTGGTCTCTTCCAACCTTAACCCTACTGTGGTTCTGTGAATCTGTGATTAATAAAGAACATCTCGATTGAAATCTATTTGCATGACAAGCTGTGAGATTTTCATGTATTTCAGAAATACGTTTTACAACTTGACAACACACGTGTCTCTATTATATGTTATGCAGCCCATTTGGAATTGGGCCATTACACTGAGCCTGCCCTGTCTGGTCCAGTGCTTTTAGACTACCTATGCCTTTTGTTATCCTTCATAATTTCAGTACAATTTACAGTGGAATAGAACTGCACGAATTACTTTTTGTTATTAAAAATTTCTCCAGAAATTTAATTCTGAGTCTTCTCTGAACTGTTTGTGTTAGCATGTGTTCTACACATACTTTGGTCCAAAGAACAGCAGAAGATAAGGAAAAGTCAGGGTGCTTCTGCTGTTTATTTTAACATAAGATTGTCTCTTCTAAAGTGTGTGTGCATGTGTGTGTTTAGAATCATAGAATCATAGAATCACAGAATATGGTGAGTTGGAAGGGACCCACAAGCATCATCAAAGTCCAGCTCCTGGCCCTGTAGAGGACCATCCCAAGAATCACACCAGGCACCTGAGAGCATTGTCCAAACATTTCTTCAACTCTGACAGGCTTTCTGCTGTGAGTTGTAGACAGTTCAAATGTAAAGAAATCCTCATCAGGGTAAACATTTCTATTGCCCACCAGTTTGGATACACTGCTGGTTGATTCATTTGCAGATAGCTTGAGTCATATATATATTAAAATGTTATTGACAGAAAATATGCTGAAATTAGAGTCTACTTTAAAAAGCACCATAAACACAACTGAACTTGTCTGACTTAGCCACACAGATGGAGCCTTATAAACCTGTGAAGAAGGACAACTATTTTTCCCCCTCTAGTATAAATTCTGGTATGTCTGGAAGCTTTGCATCATTACTCTGCATCTCCCCCCTTGGCAAAGGGAGAGCATTGGTTTCAGAAAATGACAGAAAGAATAGAGAGAGAAAAGATGAAATTTTTAGTCATCTCGCTTCCATACATGCTTTGAAACTCTCAGACCAAAGATCCAAGAGATATTTATAATATTCTTGAAATACTCTCAATACTTTTGGTAGACCAGTAGTACTCTTGGAATTAGATTTGTTCATCACAGCTGCTTTCTGCAGTACTAGCACTAAATTATATTTAAAGAATCAAGAAGTGGATCACCACCTTTCAGTACACTTTTCAGGATATCATTCTTTATTGCTCTTTTTTTTTGGTTAATTTCAAATTCATCAACACTGCGTGGTGACTACCTTGGTGTTTCCTGTATCACTGTAGCTTAGGCCTTGTTGCATCATTTTAGATATGACCAAAGAGGCAGAGGTGTGAAGCATTATTCTGAAGCATTCCCCATTTTACTAAGTCACTAAGTATTCTCCTTAATTGAATTCTGTAATATGTTAGTGTATTTTATATATGCATATGCATTATAACAAACTGTGTTTGTAAATGCCAAGAAATGTCACTAGTGTTGGCTTGTTAGCCATGACATGTTAACTTTCTGTCCAAAACGATACTGACAAGTCAAGAACTTCTCTAATTCAGGATATGCCAGCTAGATGTATTTGTGCCTGTTGCATCTCTCAATAGGAAGCCTGGAGGGATAGGGGTGAAATTAATGCCAGGGCATGTGGTATTTAAAAGCAACATAGTTGGTCTATCACCCCATCAACTGACTGAAATCTATGAATTATTTGCAGTGTTTATGAATAGCCACTTGAAATATCTCTGGAGGTTTCTACCATAAGGCTGCCTATTACTCTTATTTAGTTCCTAAGACATCAATTAAGCTTGATAAAGCAGAAAAAATGAATGTCACATTTGGTGTACTTCTGGCTGACTGCATTGATTTTTGGCTTCTGAATACATTCAATTACATGGTGTAATTCAAGCTTGTCGTGATTGTAATTTTGTTGGATCTCCTCCTCCAATAACTTCTCCATTTTCTAATTTCCCATGGGATATTAAAGGTCATTTTAAAAGCTACATTTTAAAAATAGTTAGGCATTAGATTTGTTAAAAACACTTAGTAAAAATAATTAGTTTAGTAAATGATCTTACACACAGTTGTCAAAAATCTGGAAATGTTAAAAACAGCAGGTCTCCAAGACACCTTCTCTGCTGGAGAACATTGTAGCTATAAACAGCAATCTGTCATAATTTTATGGAATTCCAGGCTTGGAATTAATGATGTTCAAGGTTTTATTCTCCTTTCATATTCTTGATGTGTTCATATGGCTTTATGTATATTCTGCTGATATTCAAGATTTTTCCTTCATGGCCATTTTACAACTGCCTCTTACATTACAAATCATTTCAGAAAATACATATTAAAGATGAAACAAGAAATGAAGCATAATTATTTACCTTAAGGTACTATCACTCAATTTACTTTAGTGATGCTATCTTTGAGATGGAAACACTGACATGACTCCAAGTTTTAATGAGTAATTTCTTGAATCGGGGGGCCACTAATACACTTCCTACATCTTATCCGGCTCTACAGGCCAAGGTCTTCAAAACATAGTCTTTTTTTTCTGGTTGTCAACTAAAATAGGAAAATTATGTTTCCTGTCAAATTATTAATATTCTGAATGGGCAGTGTAATAAGAATATATTTTCTTCTGAGAAAAAAAAAATACAAGTTTCATTTATAGTTAAAAGCATGACTACACATGAATTTTTGCTTCTTTTATACTAATGCTTTTGATTTTCATCCAGAGAGAAAAAGTATAGGCGAGAGTTCAGTGATATGTTTTCTTTCCAGTGAGAGCAATTGACATAATAATATTGTATCTTTGACAAACAAATCCTTATTCATAAATCTGTTTGGGTTTGTGTGTTTGTTTGTTTGTCTGTTTGTTTTCACTCTGTTTAACATTTTAGGGGATATAAAGTTTAGGGACATTGTACTAAACGTTCTATATCTGTTTCTCTTTTCTCTTTGTTGAAAAAAATGAACAATAAAAAAAAAGGAGAAGAAAAATCAATACCATTCAGTTGGACTAACTTCTTTATTCCTTAGAATCCTTATGTCATGTTAACACTTATTGAGTAAATATACAAACAAGATAATATTTTGCTACACTACAGACTTCAGTTTACTTTACTAAGCCACATTGAACTATTTGATAAACTGTGTTGTAAGTAAAGAAAACATTGAAAGAAATACAACTGATTTCGGGGAAAAGGAAAAAACACAACAAACCCCAAGTTGTCTGAACCCAGACGATTGTGTTTAATGCCAATCCAATGCAAAAATTAACATCAACATATCACCTCAGTCCACATTCTCAGCTGTCTTTTGACTGTAACGAAGTTGAATGCACTCCTCATTTTCAGGTAAGGAAAGATTTCAGAGTTACCCATGACTGAAGATTTATGTTGGGCAGGAGTGAAAAGGGGAAGCATGAAGCTCTTAAGTAGCCAGCTGGCCAAAGAGTGATAAGTTCCTCCTTTGCCAGAGAATTCCCTCCTCTTTAGAAAATGGAGCTGTGAGCTTTCTCTGGAAGTTGAACAGCTTAACCTCATTATCCGGTGAAAGACCTGGATGCCAAACCTTGCCTGAGAGACAGGAACAGATTCAGACAAGGTGACAGCAGGAGGAAATGCTTCCACCAGAGGCAGGCTGTGCTGGTTAGGACTGCACATTCCAGAAAAGATGTGTTTTGAGGGAGTTATGAAAACTGTGAGTGGCATGAGAAAAGTGAATGTGGATCAGTTTTTTGTATCTTTTTTCAACATATTGGCAGTTGAAAATAGTCAAAGAAGGCAATTATTTATGCCATGGGATTTGATGCTGTAGAGGAAGAGAGGACTTCACTCACTGTCAGCCACTGATAAAGGTAGAAAACAATAATGGATTCATAAAACTGTAAAATATACTGAGGTGGAAGGGACTCATCAGAATTTTTGAGTCCAGCTCCTGCTCTGAGTTTCAGTATAACTCATTGCAGGGATTCTTATGGTCATATGGGCAGGTTTACTACCTCCAAAATACAAGGAAAGTGTGAACATCTCAGAGTTCTCTGAATATATACACATTGCTTTTGCATGGGTTGCATAAAAGGAAATCCATAGTAAAGGTCATGAAGCTGAACAGGTAAGGCTCATACACTTCTTAATTACCATATTGACTTGGTTGAGAGGCAGTGCATAGTTTTTGCAAGCTGTTTGTGCATTAGGAGAACCTTAGACAACAGCAAATCCACAGGTGAAAAGGTCTTACAAACACTGTGCCTGGTCTGGTAAGTCTCCCACTTTAAATCCTAAAATGCCTTGCAGTAATGTTGCATGATTGGCTTCAGTTAATGGGGCTATTTCTTAGGAAGGTCTTTGCAGCCAATTTTGAAGACTAATTGAGTTAGGACAACTTCTTCTGGGTTCATTTGTAGTATGCTCCTGGGGGCTGTCCCTTCGGCCACCAATCCCCCACAACAGATTGTCGAGTGCAGCGGATTATGTAACAGCAAATCACCCGTGTTCTTGGGTTGGGTTGCCTGCCCTTGTTTCATTAAAATAAATCTTGATTGATAGGGCTATTTTAATGAAAAGTATTTGATAGCATGGAATCCATTTGCTTAAGAGGCTTTGATGATGTAGGCTAAGACTAATGGAAACCATATTAGTCTTAGCAGAGCAGTACAGGAGACACTTCAATGCAAATATTTTGTTCCATATTGTGGGTTGGTGGGAAAAATCTTATGGGATTAGCTGGCAGACAAAAAGATTAATCTTTTAATTTTAAGGTGTAATAATTAATTGTTTTAAATGAAAGTAAATTTATGCTGTTGAATCCAACTAGTTCCTTATCCAGGGAATTTAATATAATCCAGATACAGCATGAGAAAGAGGAATTTTATTTCCCCTTATATTGTTTCTTGTACTAGAACTAAGGCATCCTTTAAAATTGATCTGCAGTGGGTTTTAAAAAAAAAGGGAATGCTTTTACATACAAGACACAATTGAATAATGAAGCTCATTGCTCCAATATATTTTGGATACCAAAAATACAAATTAGAATAAATAAGAGAAACTCAAGAGAAATAGCTTTATCCATTTGAGGTTGTTAAATATTGTGATCCAGCTTCAATCACAAATTACAGAAAGTAAAACTGTCTTGCAGGGAAGAGTCACCTTATCCTTTTCCTGTTTCTTCTTGCCTTTCTCCCTTAAGCACTGCTGATGATTTCCATCATAGACAAAATAGCAGGCTAATTTTGTGGCTGACTCAATGATAATATTTTCACCTTTTTATTCAAGTATTAATCCCTCATAGTCATAACACTGGAGTACCACACAATTCTGCTGTATTTCTTCCATTGACTGACATACAGCTCTGGGAAGGAATTCAAGGCGTCCTTTCATGACTGATGGTGCTGCTGCTGTAGGGTGATTTTCTCTGCTCCTCCTCTCCCTGTCCCTGACCCACATGGTCATGTAGGATCTCTTGAACAAGCTCCCTGGAGTTTGCATGACCACACTGTCTGTCAGGTCACCTCACACTTTTGACTCAAAAAAAATTTTCCTCCTACCCCTCAGATTAATTTTCAGCAAAACTACTGAGTTGATCTGATCTGCAGTACAGTGACAAATCTTCAGGGCTGATGAAAGGGGTAACACGGGCAGAGGGTAAAACTTCACAGACTATCAATCTTTAAAATATATATTTATTACAACATTTTTTTTATTGTCTATTCTTTTAAGTCTCGTCTAAGAAAGAAATACCTCTTATATTGGAACTCTTTGTTGTGTGTATTCTGACTGGAGCCTTGTCTTCAGAGGTAGATTTTACAGTTCTGTCAACAGTTTTTTTCAACACTAGATGGTGTTTTCATTTCTTGTGACTGAATTTTTATACACAATTTCTAAATCTGGAATCTGTCTGAAGTACACTTCAAAGTAGTGTCTTCAAGAGAATGTCTGCAATCAGCACATCTCACATGTTAATATTCAGTTTGTGAATCTGATATGATGGTATTGTCAATAAATGATAAACTGTCTATTACAGCTAATCGTGTTGTTTCCTCTGATTCTTTGAATATTCCCAATTTCAACATTTGGTTGTCTTTTCCCCTAGTGGCTTTACAATACTGAAAATGTGTTATAAGTTCCATTTCTGAAGTAATATTATAAAATGAATTTTTGTCTAAAATTTTATTATAAATGAGTTACTCTTTAGTGTAGATAGAAAAAGTGAAAGGTGGAGTTCAATGTATTTACTTTTGCCTGAAATTTTCTCTATTATCATTTTTTCTGTCATTGCTTTCAGTTGTGTACTTTTGTCCATTTTGAAAAGGATAACTCTTTCCCTTGTTTTCAGATTGGTAGTTTTCTTCTTTTCTGACAAAATTCAGTACACTTCAGAAAAATGAGGTGTTCCATCATTTTGTCACCATTCTCCTGTATGGTGTGTGTACAGGTTTGGTACTTTCAAACTCTGTGAAGTAATCTAAGGTACTTTTTCACCTTGGGTCCCTATCTGGACTTGCTCGGAGCAGCTTGGACAGCTGCCTGTGCATCGAGCTCTCTGGGCTATGGACACTACACTAGCACGTGGAGCAACTGCTTGAGCACATGAAAGATCTTGTAGGTTAGACTAGAGACTTTTCATACTGCAAAAGCATCTGAAAACCAAGTTGAGCACATGAAAGATCTTGTAGGTTAGACTAGAGACTTTTCATACTGCAAAAGCATCTGAAAACCAAGTTGAGCACATGAAAGATCTTGTAGGTTAGACTAGAGACTTTTCATACTGCAAAAGCATCTGAAAACCAAGTAGGATATCCTAGATGATCTCTAAGGAGAATATACACATATTTGGAGTAAATGATATTTCTTTCTGTGTCATCCTCCCTTTCTCCACACATCATATACTTTCAGATCTGCTTGTGTCTCATCCTGTTAACTCAGTAAATGTTGAATACCTCATACAGTTGCAAGAACAAACATTTATAGATGGAAGCAAGCAGGGGAAAGCACCAGGAAGGAAGGAAGGAAGGAAGGAACAGCAGTCAGAAAGGTTTTCTTTGCTTATCCTCCTTTCCCTTGGAGTGTGTTCTCTCTTATCTTTGAGTGATGCTTACTGGAAGGACTGGAGTTTTAATGCTCTGATTTTCTGGCAGCTGGGTGGCTACCCAGGACACATGGGAAACTGAAATGTTTTGTGCATCTAGCCATAAGTTATTTGCCTGAGGTTATTTGAGAACGCTATGGATGGGAGTTGAAGCAGGCATGACCTAATCTAGTACTCTAACCACTTGTTTGTTCTTTCTGTGCACATATGTGCTGAAATTATGTTTATTAAAAGTGTTCATTATTGTTAAAGAACTGCTCAACACTTGGGTCCAAGCAACATTTTTGTGGGGTAACTTGAACTTAACCTTCTTCCTTTATAAATTCAGAAATAAATTCACGGTGTTTAATCAACACTTTCCAAGACTACATGAATACCAAATGTACAGACTGTGTACCTTCTTCTTGATTGCAGTGATATTTTTAAAATTCGTATAAATAATTATGTTAATTAAGTCATTCAGTGCCAGCCTCTTATCGGAAAGCCTGAACATAACTGAATAATTGCCTGGCAGGCATTCATAAACCAGCTCAGGGTGACAAAATTATTTTGATATTTTATGTGATGTCCACATATCATTCACCACCCAGTGCATATAGTACGTGGCTACGGTCTCCAATAATGCAAAGTCTGTACACCTGTCCATAGGGATTTAGGAATTAAGATCAATGCCTCTGTAATACGTGGTACAAAGAAAAACATGTCAGTTTTGTTGCACAGTTGGACAATTATGAGACATTTACCATTTATAAGACAACAACAACAAAAACATATTAATCTGTTTATTTCATTATGTAGTGCCATTCTGATAATGGGATACAGCTGAAAAGAGACACAGTAGACTATTTTCTCCATCTGTTAATCTATCAACCTTTTCTTGGCATGAAACATGAAGAATTTTTCCCTATATAGCATCAAAAATATAGATATAAATCTGATTTATATTTACATTTATCTTAAAATAGGGTACTGATTTAGCCTTTGATATATGGAAACAACATGATGCATAATAGCTATTACTTACCTTAAGTACATAGACAATAATTAACGTTTCTGTCTCTTTCTCTGTTCTCACCTGCTTTAGAAGTATGGGTTTTATGCTGTTTCTGTTTTTGAATGCAGACAAACTGAAAAGAAAGGAAAACCAGCAACTTGCTCTCTGTGTCAGTAGGGGTTTGTTTGGTTGAGCCTGCTGTGCATTTTTGTGAAGAGTGAATAATTCTGGTTGAGAATCAGAGTTGAGGGAGTTGTTATTTTCCACTTGCCAGCAGGTGAAAAATGTAACGGATGATTGCATCCAAGAACATAACAAGAACTCTGGAGATAGGGGTTCAAGTCACTTACTTTTGCTCACTATCAGCTCTCCATTTGTATGAAAGGAGAAGCAACATTTTCCTTTCTCATACTGCCAGGGTAAATGTGATGCCCTATATGAGTCATACAAAGGCAGCAGTGAGTACTGCAGCAGGGTAGGTATTTGTAAATGCAGGTGGCCTGAAAGAATGTTATAAAAATTCCTTTCTTGTCCTGCTTTTCTTTTCTTTCCAGTCTTTGAGGGTGTGTGAGTAAGAGGCACTGAATTATTAAAAATGTGAATCAAATGCACCCATGACAGTAAGAGTTGTCGGTGCTTAACATCCTGAAACTGGTCTCCTACCATGTCAATTTAATGACTTTCTTAAAGCTGTAGTCAGATGCTCTAGATGGGGAATGGGGAGGAACAACCCAATTAGTACTTCCTAAACAGAGGGGTCTTTGTGGGAAAGGTCTTCGGGTTTTGCAATTTTGCTGTGATTTCACAACTGAGTCCAAATCCTATTCAGTTAGGACTGAACATTTTTACAAAAGAAATAGGTCTGCCTTAAAACAGATTTTTCACCTTTCCTGGACAAACATCAGTAGCTTATTGTATTGTAAGAGAAATAAGTCACAAATAAGTAAATAAGACAATTAGAAACTCTTTTGTCAATATATCATACTGCCTTCACTTCACAAGTGCAAAGAAAAGGACAAAAAATATTTACAGTCTGAAATTTCTTTGCTCTTATATTTTGAAGAAAGTATCCTGCACAACGAATATATTCTGAAAGTATCCATTTTGACAAAGATTTCTGCAATAGATTTCAAGATTTGTGCACCTGGGCATAAGTTCCCAAGGAGGAATTTTTTTAAAACTTCTTAATGACATGGGGAAAGGATGTCCTTGCAGGATTGCTACAGAAAATCTGGCAGTAATATTTTAAATTAATTTTCCCCAAGTAGAGTCTGCATTGCCTCTGACAATGAGAAATCTCCCCTTTTTAACGCAACCCATGAACTTTCTATTCTTATTTGTTCCTCTGAAAAGTGGGAGTGAGTGAGCAGCTGTGTGGCATTGACTCTTAGTAAAGGATAGCACACCCCAGGACTGTACAAGCTTTCTTTGGCCCAGCACTGGTTATCAATTCACTTAATGGATAGTACAGTGAAACAAAGTCCCTAATACGAAGGAGGTCAGACTTGGTGGTAAAATGATCCCCTTGGCTTTAAGTTTTGAAACATGAAACCTATTAAAAGTTTTTGCACAGCCGGAAAGGAAGACGAAGTTTGACCTGTGACCTCAACTGTATCAAAGTTTTAAAAGATTAGAGCTGTTTATGGTTTAGTAAGAAACTTGTTTAACTTGACAATTTTGTGCAGATTCACTGAAGGAGCTGCCCTTGCTGTGGATGAAAAAGGCTAAGTGGTTTAAAGGGTCAGTCTTAATGAGGAGATATGTATGTAGAAAACCAACTTGAGAATGGACTTTCTGCTCTTTATTTGTTCACTGATTAGGAAAATGGGAATCTGACCCATGGCTGATGTTTTGACTCCTTTTGCAGAGCCAGCTACTAGTTCTATAAGCATTGATCTGATGCAGTCTCATTTGTTATGGATTTATATCTCTTAGTTAATTGTGTGCTTCGGTGGAAGCTATGCCTGTGATCAGAACACCAATAAGGTTTTTGTCACAGAACCTCTGGCATCTAATTTTAGTCTTGCTCTGTAGAAGTCATTTTGTGACAGCTACTGAGAGTCATAAGGTCTATCCAACATCAGCTGCCTATTTTTCACTGAGACCTTATATACTTTAAATTGTCTTTATATTTCACCTGCTCTGTCATGTCTGGCTGAAATCAGACAAGGTGTTCAGAAGTTATTAGAGAAACACTTTTTCTTTCTCATATACATGCACAAACTCAGAGGCCGAGCTGAATAAGCTATAGCTTCTTTGGAAACTAGGCTAATAAATAGCAACAGTGAAAGATTGCCTCATTCAGTGGTTTTGTAGTCTGCGGTGAATGCAAAGTGTGGTCTCAACGTATACAAAAGAATATAAATAAAAACCAAACACCTAGGCATGCGTAGCACCACAATGGAAACTATTTCTCCACAGGTCTTCATAGCACTTGAGCAGGACCAAGAAATCTCTCACAGTTTTGGGTCAGTATGGGAAGAGAAGCAAATATCGAGTGATGCTGATGGCTCGCTCCCTCTGGCTATTGGTCAGAACAATGCATATATGGTCTTGAATATCCTCAGTACTCTAAGAGTAATTGTGTGAACAAGAAGGAGAAAGTGCGTGTGTGGAGGAAAGGAGGAGTGGAAATCTTGCAGAACACAGAAGAGGAGAGAAATTCAGCAATAAAAATTCTGACAGTTATCTATGCTGGGTGACTATATGTATGAAAATATCCTGACATTTCTAGACCATGAGGAAGTTGCAGACCCTAGAATATATATTATGATCCGAAAGTATGACACTTGATTTCTGCTATAGGAGGAAATAAGGGCTTTGAATGATACAGTGATATTTTCAGAGGGAGGATTTGCTTTTTTTTTTGCCAAAAAAAAACATTATGCTTTGTATTTTGCTTCTAAACCTGTGGCTTCTAAATGAAGTATGCAGGAGACTAGGTGTACTTGTAAATAGATTAATCCATGGGCATTTGAAGAGAAAGAAAATGTGAGACATTGCCTGTTGGAAGGAGTTTCCTATTGAGTAGTACAGACATTATTTTCACCACTTCATTACACAACTTTAAGGTAGTCTTGATGCAAATATTAACCTCATTGCAATCTTCATATCATTTGGATGTTTGAAGCTACATTCAGCCTCATAAACTCCTGGACCATAGCTAAGATTCTGATGGGTACCACTCTAATGATTTCCACCAGAGCTCACATTTTTGTGGACAAGGCTGAGGAATAAAGGTATTGTAACAGTATAATCCTCAGGTGTTTGTATAATTGCAACTACCAGAACAACTGGAAGTTGTACTGGGTCTTATTTTCTTCCTCTTCTGTATCTTCCTGTATCTTCTTGCATGAAAAAATTTTTAATCTTTCTTTTAAAATTTAATAAAGCTGAAAGATGAAAGTCTTTCCTAGTTTTGAAATTATTAAGGGTGAATATAAAGATCTACATAAAACTTTTGCACAATTTGAGGCTCTTCATTGAAGATATTCTGTCATCTATATTCAAAAATTTGAGAATTGACCTATTTATGCAATGTAAAAATAAAGAACACAATTAGTAGTAACAGAAAATTGTGTTTATCTGTAAATTATCTGTGATGTAAGTTGGCCAGACTTGGAATGGTGGGAAGTTCACATCACTGTAGCTAACTTACTTAAAGCTTCAGCGGGGAGAAAACACAATGAAATTTGCCTGACTCTGATATAATGAAATAACCATGTGCTTAATAAAGGAAAAAAAAAAAGAAAAAAAAAGGAAAAAATGCTAGCAAATAAAAGGAAAAGAAAAACGAAAACCAAAACCAAACCAAACCACTAAAGGGGGAAAAAAGCTTCATATTTATGACAAAGCAGACTTGGTTTATCTAGTAACCATACAGCATAATGATACAGATTTGACCCTTTCATTTTTTGTTTTTTGATGCAACACACTATGTTAAAGAATGATCATTTTGAGAAGAGAGGATTTTTCTACTGTTATTCAGATTGTTACAGAAATGTAGACACAAGCAAAGCAGTGCTGTGAATTAACCAGATGTCACTTGAAAAGTCATTAAAAAGCATTTCCAAATTACAGTGACAAACATGGGTTAAGCATCAGAAATCATTAACACTTAAAAGGGAAGAAATTTACACAAGAGTTCTACCCATATGGCTTCCAACTTTGCTTTAAGATTAAAGTGTTTTAAAGGAACACTATGGAATGCAATTTTTTTTCTAGTACAAACAGATTTTTCTTTTCCGATTCTTGACCCAGGCAGAGTTCTATGTAACCATTTGTTCTACATCACACTAAATGTGACATGCTACCAAATATAATGAAGCAGCAGGTGGAAGCTAAAGGAAAATCATGTACAGAACAGATACTTATTAAACATCTGCTGTTCAGGATCTGAGACGAAACTACCTTGCAATAAAGGAAATTGAATCCATGTAATGTTTAGAACAAGCAGTATGAGGGTCCTGTTTCCAAAGTGCAAATGACTTCATGCTTGTATTTCCCAGGAATATATACTGGAAAGACTGTAGCCTATAGGAAGAAACAAATAAACATCTTTTTAACCTCAATTACAAGATAAAATAAAAACTTTTACCAGATATTATATAACCCTTTATTGAAAAGTAAACTTCAAAGGCTTGAAAATCTCCAAAATGTCACTTATTTCTAACACAAACACATGCTTGATTGTAGTGACTTTTCAGGCTTCTTATCTACAATGGAGATCTTCTGGAATCAAATATCTTCATTGCCTCGGTTTAAGCTCATAAATATCAGTACTGAAGAAAAATGCATTTTAGTCTGTCACATCAGTGATCCTAGAACAGCAAGATAATGCAAATTTAGTGAAGAAATTAATCATAGTTGAATTTGTTCTTTTTGACATAAAAGAAGGAAAAATCTGCCTCTTAAAAAACTCTTTAACACATTGTAAAATATACAGTGTTGTTAGATATAATACTTCAGAAAAATTACAATAGCTGCAGTAAGTGAAAAACCCATTGCATATATTTTTTAGCTCAAAAAATAAAAAGCTTAAATAGTAGGAAAAAGTTTCATAGTATGGTAGTGTCTAGGATCTATCTATATTCTACCTATATATTCTGCTTATATTCAGAAATGAAGTGACACTTTCCGTCCTTTTTCATGAATAATCTTCTTTACATTTTGGAAGCTGCAACAGCAGATGGTCTTGCATTTCCTTCCCTGAAAATACTTATGATTCTGGCTCTAACGAAAATCTCCATCTCTTCTGGATAGTCCAAAGTAAGAGTTCCTTTAAAAAAAATTTAATCTCCTCAAAGAGTGGAAAGGTTACTGTAGACCCTGACTGACAGATTCAGCTAGCAAAGTAGTTTACTATTAGTGCCAAATTATTTTTTTACGACTCTTTGTGGGGAAAAAAACCCCAAAATTCTTGTCTTTTTCTTTTTTTTCTGGAAAGAAACTTGCATTTCAACAAGTCAAGTTCTTGTTATTATAGACTTATGCCATAGGGAAAAAAAATCTCACTTTACAGAGTTTAAACCAAATTGGGATTGAAGTGGTTTATGGATTTATTAATGACACATAATTAACTGGCAATCAGTGACCTGTGCATTCAGAATTAATATCAGCCATACAACAGATTAACCACAGCAGTAGAAATTTATAGAATGCTAATTTATAACTACAAGTTCCTGACCCCCGCATATATATATTTAGTCAAAAAAGGGGCTACTCCTTTCAGCTGGTCTTAGAATTATGAGGCAGACACGGTTAAAGGGGTAAAAGGGTTTTACCTTGGTATTTTAATAGGATTCTAGGTGCACAGCTCCTCAAAGGTGGAACACACAGAGATGCACACGCATTGTATAACTCATATCCAATTTTATGGACCTTGCAAATTAGTATATCTGTCCAGAAACCCCCAATAAGAAACTTAATAAATGAAGTAATGTTCTCCTATTCTAAGGAAAACCCCCTAAAGGAGGCTAGATCCCAGTTTACAAAATATGTTCCAGAGAGGAAGCTTCAACCAAGGTCAAAACCTCGAGTTTTGAGATAATATAGGGCTCTCTGGCCTCCTTCTGTGAATATTTGGTCTTTCTGCCTTGCGGAACCCCAAAACTAAGCTAGAATATTAGACTACAAAAACTACAAGCATGTAGGCTAAGGGTACAAAGAATGTATAAAGGGTTCAGAAAATATAGAAAAGAGTATATAAAAAACAAAGGACAAAAATGATCAGACATCATTCCAAATCCACTGCCCCCATCACATGCCCTGTGGTTTACACACAGGTTCACATGGATGCACAGACCTCCACTTTCCCCCTGAAAACCAGCATGCATATTCCCTGCTCACTTCTCCTTGCAGAGGGAAGGTGAGCACACTCCAGCTGTACACACCTACATGTCAACTCCACAACTGGTGAATGAGCCCCTCAGGTCACTCCCCTGCTCCATTCCCTGAAAGTAGTCCACAAGCTCCCTCTTGGTGTAGGGCTGGCACCCCCCATGGAGATGTTGAACCTCTCCAGCCTTCTCCTAGCAAGGAGAGAAGGAGTCACCGTGTGTATGCTGCTCTGCTCTCTGCTCTGTCTTCCCTCTACTAAAAATCTTCTGTGCTATTTTTTCAGGCTTGCGCACAACTATAGATATAATCTAATCAAAGTCAGTTTTTTAAAAATGTGGAAATTTATTGCATCTGCAGCAAATCCTATTGAAATTGCTTTGTTGAATTTCATCTTATCATATGGAACTTCCTCTACCTTAATTTCCATCTTCAGTGTATTCATCGCCCATTTATTATATGTTGTTCTTATACTAATATTTTTCCTGCTTTCATTTACAAATGTTTTTTTGGCAGAAATTCTATCTATCCACCAAAGAGTAAAGTTGAAAGAATTAAAAATGTTTCGATATTTAACAAGAATAATTTTATTTGAATAAGGTGTTTTAACTCTCAAGCTCAGGTTAAAAATAACTGTTTTACAAGAAAAAAAGCAAACAAAAATTTCATAGTTTCTTTTGGTAATGACAAATGTCAAATTGCAGAATTTTCAGTGAAATCAATGGTTGTTGCTTTTCTTTTTTGGACTGAAGTTTTAAACAGGCAGCAAAAGTTGACTTCGTCTCCAGGAAGGCATCAATATTTATGTGTCTAAATGTAGGTGTACACAAGTGCAAATTTGCAAGGGTCCTGATACTGTTAGTAGAGACTTCAATAAATCAGTCAGTGGAGTCATGTAGACCACTACTCACTCTGAAGAAGAGGTTTAAAGGTTAATCCAAGTGCCCCACAGAGTTATCTAGTCTAATCTATCTCTACCTTTTGAAATATCTTGTGTTATCTGTGAAATTCACAAGAATTTCTGGAAAATACTTTTGGTTAATCTGTGCTTATTTATGTTGGTAGATGGGGACGTGGTAGAGTATAGTAAATGAGTTTCTCTTTCAATGAACTGAATAAATAAGTAGGTTAGACCTGCCTACATGGAGGCATATATACCTGGGTGTCTCAGTCTGCAGCAGATGCCCAGTTGTAACTCTAGTTATTGTGGAGACGTGATTCAACCGACATGTAGTTGTAGTCTCACTAGATAGAAATGTATGAAGTAATGAAACAGGAAAAACTACAGTTTCCAAAAGAGAAGAGGGATTTAAAAAAAGAGTGAAATCAGGTCAGATTAAAAAAAAATATTTCTGCTTAGAAGTTTAAATTATTAGAAAACCAAAGCATGTAAAAATTACATACTTGGTTTATTTTTTTTAATATATTTTTATTTTTATCCAAGTTCAATGGAAATCAAAAGCATTTAATTTTCAAAGAAACACTTCAGGTAGATCCAGAACAAATTTCTTTTGGTGTTATTTTCTTTAGTCTTTCCACTGAAACAGATGCTTCATTGCTTTTACAGTTCAGTAGCTCAGCAATGTATTCATTGATTTCTATGGGCACAAACTCAGATCTCTTAATGATAATGAGGATCTTGCTGTTCACTCGTTCCCAGAAGATAGAGTCCATGAGTTTGTTCCTAGTGTCATCCTGTTCTCTGTGGTATGTTTACAGTTTTTTGAAAATCTAGAAAGTTTTAAATCTGCTTACTCACTAGTTCTCAGGAGAAGGAGAAACTCAGAAGAGGAAACTGAAATTTTGAGAAATCCTTTAACAAAGCTGGATTTACTATCTGAGAGAAAATTATATTAATAATTCCATAGAATGCACACCAGGACATCACTTTCTTTAGCTTTTTGTGCATCTTTGCCAATAAAAATATCCCTTTGCTTTTGAATGTTATTTTTCTAGATGGGTACAGAAAAGAAGGGATAAATCCTATAAAATAAACAAGCTTTTAGTAGATCCTGGATGTGTTACTTTTGATTTTCTTGTGTATAGGACAGATGCCCCAGTAGTTTTCATCTCTCCTATTCAACTGGCTGAGTTTCTTGTGCAAAAAATTCTCAGTCCTAAGTTGGAGACTGGTTTGGAAAGACAGAGAAATTGGTTTTGGGATTCAGTGTTCAGCAGCAAATGTTATCAGCATTTGGCCACAATTAATTGAGAGAAGATCAGAGAAGTATCACCATCTGGGAGGTTTTATCTCACCAGTTTTTCATGATACTCACAGAAACAAAGTTGTCCAGGCATGTTTCCTCATTGAATATTAGATTTTGGGGGGGATTAGAAAACCCAGTTCAGCTCTAATGACTGTTTTGCATTCTGGGTATTACAAGACACTGAAGTTGGGGGACGATTGTTTCTTGGAGTCTGCCTATGAGACAAGTCTTTGACAAAACAAACAATTTTCATTCCTGACAGGAATTTCAAACAGCTGATGATCCCTAAAACGCAATTTGATGCCCTAATGAAAAACAATAATCCTCAGAAAGTCCTTCTTTCCCACAGATCATTTGGTTTATGAAAACATTTATCTCTGTAAATGTCTCAGCTGTAATGTACCTTGTGCTTTGTTCTTCACAGAATAACAGAATGGATAAGGTTGAAATGGAGCACAGTGGTGGAAATGGTTGAGTGGTTGAAATGGTGCACATCTGGTCTAAACTGCTTGCTCAAACACGGTCGTCCTAGAGCATATGGCACTGGGATGTGTCCAGACAGCTCTTGATACCTCCAGTGAGGTATCCACAGCCTCTCTGGGCAATCTGTCCCAGTGCTCTGTTACCTGCACAGTAAAAAGTTCTTCCTCATATTCAGGTGGAAATTCCTGTGCATTATTTTCTGCCTGTTGCCTCTTATTTCTTGGCACCAACAAGAAAAGCCTGGCTTCATCCTTTTGACACCCTCCATTCAGATACAGATGCTCCACTATGGCCTGTGGTCATTGGCTGACCCTTGCATAATACAGAACAGAATATAACCCTCTTAAGGAGAATATACATAGGTAGATAGCCAGATAACAGGTAAACTATAAAGGAAAGATAAAGTATCCCTTACTGAAGAAAGCTAGGTCTAGTATTTAAATTCTCACTGTTTAATTTTTTTTTAATCATTATTGACATCCTGTCATATGTCTTCTATATATATGAGCTCTATATAGGCAGACTTTGTCCTCCTCAGTGTAAGACTTTCTATCATAACTCTTACTTTCTTCCCTGACTTCTAAATACCATAGAGTCTATAAAGTGCTTAGAAACAATTGTTGAAAATTGAAGAAATGTCACATTACAGTCTGTCTGCATTAATAATGGTTTTGCACATGAGGAAATTATTACTGAATTTGAATGATATAATCGTGGGCAAACACATCAGAAGAGAGGTGGAAATTTCAAAACTTCAGAGATTGACTGTTTTGTTTTGTTTTGTTCTTAGAGGTTATCTTTTATTTTTGCCCTTGAAAACATGTATGCTTACATGAGTCAGATTTCTCAGATGTGTGAAATAAGAAAGAAAGAAGAAACAGCTACAAATGTAAAAAAGATTTGCCTCTTTGTTTCACATCAGAGTACTTTTTCCTTTTGAGCCCCACTAATTTCCTGCTGTTTTCTTGTTAAGGCATGCTTATCTTGAGGACAAGACATTTCATGAGACGTTAACTATGATCTGAGTAAAGTGTTATGCAGCTGTGTGGTTGCATCCAACCTGTGCTGCATAAACAATTACTTTGCTAGATGGTATTATTATGGCAAAATTTTTCTTAATCCCCTTGGAAGTCCTTATCTGTGGTCATAGATTAAAGACACAAACCCATTTTGGAATAAATTTCTGCACTTCCTTACGCCATGTGACTTCCTTTGAGTTAGAAGAGTATGTTCTTCTATGATGTTCAGTCCAAATTTCAATTTACCCAATAAATTTCCATTTCCCTTTGATGGTGGACATCAAATAACCTTCTCTTTAGCTATGACCTTTAATAATTTCCAGATCTGTAGTAATGACATGAAGATTCTATATCTTATTACCAGCGTAGTCTTATCTGCTTACCCTATCAGTTTTGCCCTTTGGGTCTTCCAAACTCTTTACCATGTAAAACTGCATGTGACACTTCCAGGAACTGACTAAAACTGCATACTTATTGCTCTTTCCAGAAGCTTAATAATTTTTATACTACTTTTAAAAGACTCTTCTCCGTTGGTTTTTTTTTAATGGTGAAAAAATACTAGTTGATTCCTTAACCAGATTTATCACAACTTTCATAAATCAGCAAGAATATAATAAAGCTAAAGCCTCAAATCCAAGTGTTGGAAAAAAATAAATAAATTAATGTATTTTTATTTGTTACATTTTACTTTTGGAGTTTTAATGTTTGTGATACAATCTTGACAAAACACCTGTTTTTTCTAGTAAGGAATATAAAGATATTAGCGTGGGATTCAGCTAAAACATCACAACCAGAGCTCAAGTTAGTCACCTCAATACGAGTGTCTAGATCCATTTGGGACAGCCTAGGTAAGAAGAAGCTTCAAACAGCTGTAAGACATGATTTAGGTCCTATAAAAGTTATATTCACTTCTGATTCTGGGACACCTCAAAATAATTTAAATGAAGTGATGAAACCCTCCTTTTGTACTGAGACCTGAACTTTTTGTATAGTCAATGGCGAGAGAAAGCTCTTTGAAGGTCTTCAAACTGGAGCCTTTTGTACTTGATTGAATAGATCTTGGAAGATTTATGGGTCACATGCATGTTTCTGGATAATTTGGCAACTGGACAATATTAAGGCATTGAAACCCTTTCATTAAAAAAAGCTTTCATTAGACTTCCATAGTGTACACCCACTTCATAGGCTAGGTGTTCTGAAATCTGTAATTATTTTGGTAATAAAATAAACAATGCATAATTCCAGCAATTTTTACTTCATTGATGCCTCATATAATGATTGATTTAAGGTTAAAATAATGAAAATATATGAGAATGCAACACTGAGTTAAATTCCTAACCTTCTTGTTATGGGTTTGTGAAGACAGGCTTTAACAGACAATAAAATATTACATTAACAGATTTAATACCCTAATGTGAACATAGATCAAGACATAGATCTCTGTTAGTAAAAATCTCAGGAAAAAAATGAAACGCTGAGAAGTAATAATGTTTTTTCTTTCCTGAATTGTTAGGCATTCTAGGAGGTGCATTGTCTATTTCTTATGTCCACATATTACAGATCATTATATATTTTCTGCTAGTTTTGTGAGCAGATGCTTTCTTCTCTCAGCAACAATTTTGTGGAGGGTGCCCTAGCTAAGTTTAGCTAATTATGATATACGTATGAACTGAAAATCAGAGAAAAAGTCACCTTAACTCTTACTCTTAGCTGTTTCACACAGACTTTTTGATATTATTTACATAAATTCAGCCATCCTTCCGAGTGTTTATTAAACCTTTGTTTGAATACCACTCATCCTGGAGATGTTTCCAGAAAGGACAAATTGTGCAGAATTGGCAGAGCAAAAAATTCCCGTTTTTCTTTTTTCTGTCTGTTTGTCCTGAATTTACATGCCAGAATAATGAATAAATGAATGAAAGCTGTTCATTGTCACCAGGGACCATCTCTGTGTCCATGAAAAGCGAACTTTGAAATCAGACCACCTTTGTTTTGTTTCTGAAGAGAAGGAGAATAGAAAATAGGAGAAGAGAAAATATCTATTGGTAGCTCAACATCTAGAGAAAGACAATCTAACTGGAACTGACAAGTCTCCTGAGGGAAAGTTGTAATTTTGGATCAGGGTTAGGCAATATAGAAACCCATCTTCAGGGAGAATTAGTTAAACTTTTTTACGTATGGCTTTGGCTTTTGTATTTTACTTTATTATGCCCATAACATGAGGATGAGATTCTTATATTCAGGGCTCCAGTTCTGGTTTCCTTTTTCCCCTCTTTATAATATAATGTAAAAGGCCAGAATGTTGGGTGTGTGATTTCTACTGGCCCTTGATACCATGGTTAAAGTTCTGACTTTGAGTTTAAAATTAAAGAAAACACCTTTGTCAGAATGTAGTCAGAATGTAGGCTATATGGGTGAACAGTCACTTGAGTTATAATTCAAGTCCAAGACCTGAATTAATATCCTAATGTGAACATAGATCTAGACATTCTCTGTTAGTGAAGATCTGAGGAAAAAATGAAACTCTGAGAAGGAATAATGCTTTTTCTTTACTGAATTGTTAGGCATTCTAGGAGGTGCATTCCATGTCTGCATGGTCTTTCTTAGCCTCTTTAAGGGGGAGGTGCTGAAAATGGCAGGCAGATGCAAAATCTTTTCTGCATTGATGAGGCGGAACTAGACAAACTAGACAATACTGTTGGTCTTTGTGACAAAGCCTCTCTAATCTGAACTTTACCCACCAGTTATGCTGTGTGGTTTACCACCACAGCTTGAAATACTTTCAGGAATACTCAGGAGGATAAAACCCCAGGGAAAAACTGTTTTCTTAATTTAACTTTTTTTTGCCAGACATGTTTGATATGCAGTTTGATTTTGTCATCATCTCTTAGGAAAGTGTTCTCTGGAGAAACACATGAGATATTCAAGCTCCACAGGGATGTTTAGGATTAAGCCATAAATTCTGACTGACTGGTGTACTTAAGTCTACTCCTGAGGTCACTTTTTTCTTCTTAGTATTATTTTAGTAAAGTTTTTAACAAATTATTCACAGACAAGAAAGAACCTTTTCTTCCAGTTTCCTTTAACAAATTTTACTGTGTGCCTATGGTGGTTTAACATCAGCTGGAAGTTAAACTCCGTATAAGCAACTTCACTTCCCCCCATCCCTTCTGGTAAAAGAGAAACAAAGGCAGAGGATATGGATTGAGATAATTTACTGAAAGCAAAAAGCAATAGCATAAGACATGCGCAGTAACAGCAACAATATTAACTTAAAAAGTATACAAAAAGGGAAGGTGTTTTACCCACAAAAAGTTGTTCACCACCTTGACTCAGGTGACTCCTCAACAATGATGTGATAGGTATGCAATAGTGACCTAGCCACACCCACATGGTGCTAAATCCAGCTCCTCTGGGCAACAGGACAGTGCCTTTGCTTGACTGTAACATCAACAGCTTCTTACAACTAGGTACCCACAATTGCTAGTTTAATTTCAGGGTAAAAAGTCTCAGCGATGTGTTAACGTAAATCACACTAGTTACATGCTAATGTAGCAAATCAAATTCTAAACTGAACAACATAGGATAAAAAATATAGGGTTGTACTTACAAGCTCTTGTGTGTAAATTGAAATGACAAAATGATTTTTTGTATTGCTTCATTTATTTTAAGCCATTTTTTTTACTGCTTAGGTAACCTTGTCAAAATATTTTGAAGAAAACTAGATAAAAGTTTCTTTCATAGCATGAACAGAAATGAGCCTCATGAAATAATTTCTTTGATATTGTAAGACACTTAAAAATATTTTATGAATTCAATACTCAGCTGCAAAAATTTGCTATTATTTTTTGTGCAAAAATTTCAGCTGAGAAATTGTATACAGTCTAAAGACAAATATATATTTTGACAACAGGTGCTAATGTTAATGAATCTGTCAAATTCTTGGACACTTCTGGTCTTTCCCAGGGCTGAATATGCTATTTGTGTGACTGATGTCATATTTGGTGCCCTAGTGACAGGAAGAAAGTATAGAAAACTAATATCATAAACTTTAAAGATATATTCTGTGTCTTAGGGGAATTGTCATTGTCTGTCAAAAATGATAATTTAGTTTTGACAAGTTGTTCATAATTTACTCTATGTGACAAATTGACAGTGGAAGATATATTTTATTTTCAAATAATGCTGTTTGGTTTGGATTTCTTTCGTTGTTGCTGCTGTTTGTTTGCTTGTTTGTTTTTACAGAAATTATTAGTTTTTATAGCCAGTTTTCACAATATTCAAAAGGAGATCTCTTCTGATAGGTTCCAAATTTGTTTTAGTACTGGATAATTTTGGCTGGAATGTATTTTTTGGTAGTTATATATGTTAACCTTCTTCAAAGCAGAGATAGAACTAGATCAGGTTGCTAAATGAGTTTTGAAATTCTTCAAGGATGATGGTTCCAAAGCTGCTCTGGACAGCCAGTTCTGGTGCTTCGGCATGCACAGTAAGACTTGGTTTATAATCTTTCTTCTTCAACCATGAATAGGTTATTTTTTTTTCCTTACATTAGTCAGCTTTCTTAATTTTTTTATTTCTATGTATTTTCTAGATCAGCTATCTTACCTGCTTTCTTATTGGGTCTTAGCTGGTCAAGATCATCCTGTGAGACACAGGCACAGTGCACATTAAGATTAATATTACCAAATGTATTTGCATTTTATATTTGGAGATAGTAAGGTCTGCAGAATGCTAAGAGAAGCAATATTGTACATGAACTCTGTCTTTTATGTTACAAACTTTGAAAAATATGTTATGTTTGAAACTTTTACAATTTCCTGATAATCTTAATAAAGAGCTGAGGAGATCTGACTCCTTACTTGCCAACTTGCATAGGACAATAAAAAATAGCACAATGAGAATAACACATAGCAAAGCACCATCTGCATAAGATACTGGAGGAAAGAAATGGCAGTATTAGAGGGCACTAGGAACTTAAAGGGATCATTATTGGTGCACTCCTTTGTTATTTTCGAAGCAGTTGATTTTCTTTTTTATTTCCTGGGGGTTTTTTATAATCATAGAATATACTGATTTGCAAGGGACCCATCAGGATCATGGAGTCCAACTCCTGGCCCTACACAGGGCACTCCAAAAGTCACACCATGTTCCTGAGAACGTTGTCTAAACACTTCTTGAACTCTGGCAGGTTTGGCGCTGTGACCACTTCCCTGGGGAGCCTGTTCCAGTGCCCAACCATCTGGATGAAAAAAAAATTGCCTGATATCCAACGTAAATTTCCCCTGACTCAGCTTCATGCCTTTTCCTCAGGTACTGTCACTCGTCCCCACAGAGAAGAAATCAGTGTCTACCCCTCCTCTTCCCCTCCTGTGGAAGTTGTAGACTGCAGAGATCTCTGCTCAGTCTCCTCCAGGCTTCCCCTCAAGGCCCTTCACCTTCTTTTTAGCCTTCCTTTGGACACTCTCCAATAGTTTCATGTCTTTTTTTATACTGTGGTGCCCAAAACTGCCCACAGAACTCGAGGTGAGGCTGCACCAGTGCAGAGCAGAGCAGGACAATCCCCTCCCTTGCCCAGCTGGCAATGCTGTGCCTGATGCACCCCAGGATGCTTGGCACTCCTGGCTGCCAGGGCACTGCTGGCTCATATTCAACTTGCCATTGACAAGGACTCTCAGGTCCCTTTCCACATCACTGTTCTCCAGCTTCTTGTTCCCCAGTCTATACACAAAACCAGGACTGCCCTGCCCCAAGTGCAGAATCCTGTAGTAATGCATCTCCATGTGTTCCNACCTCCCTGCCAGAACAGAGATGAGTCCAGGTTCGTTCCTTCATCTTACTTCATTTCCTGCTAGAATTCATGTGGCCGGACACTCATGCCATGCTAAGTGCACCCCGGGGGCCACCCGGCCTGGACTTGGTGGAGATTCGTGCCGGGGGGACCTCATTTTGCAAGGCCTCAGCTTCCTGTGTCCCCCCCGCAGAGAAAAACATCAGAATCCAGCATTTGCCCATGTTAAACTCCATATGGCTGGGGATTGCCCATCTCTCTAATTTGTCAAGATCTCTCCACAAGGCTTCTCTGCCCTCAAGGGTGTTGACAGCTCCTCCAAATTTAGTGCAGTTGGAACAAATTTAGTATTCCTTCGAGTCCTGCACCCAAGTTATTGATGAAAATGTTGAAGAGAGCTGGGCCAAGGATGGAGCCCTGCAGAATCCCACTAGTGACCAGATGCCAGCTTGATGTTATCCCATTCACTGTGACATTTTGTGCCCACGTGATGAGCCAGTTGCTCACCTATTGTGTAGCATGGTTAATCATCTGTTTCAGTTTGTTTCAGGCATTAGTCTCTGACTTGGTTCAGAGGGGATTCAAGTTCACTTTTGGGCTAATTAAAATTATGATTTGGAAAGGAGTTGTGAATGCCTGGAGTGTGAGTGTTTGTATCTATGTGAGAGAGAAAGCATATGCATAATTCTGTGCAATGACAGACATAGTTACAAGGAGCATCATAATCCTAGTAGCTGGAACAATTGGTTGTCATGGATTTCTTGCTCTGAAAGAGAGGCTTTGGATATCTTTTCAGCATTGTGCTATGCTGACATCTCAGACAGAACTTGAAAACAACACCACAAACATTTCTAGTAGTCTGGTGAAAATGTATGAGACTTCAGGAAGCCCGGAGGCCTTGCTAGCACTGCTGGTTTTATGTGAAAGGCACAGAGCTTTTTTCTTGCTTTCTTATTTCTTTACCAGAAGCCGTAGTGCCATTTACGCTTAATTAAGCTTTTGCAGTATGTGGTTTGAATATTCATAGTTGTGAGGATCCTTGCCCTTCATAAAGATATCTTTTCTCCTAAAACCAGAAAACATCTGAAGATATCACACTCTAAAGTTCTCAAATCTTATACACTTAACAACTCTACTCTGGACAGAAACAGTTACTGGTTTACTGTGGGGATGTCATTACTGTGGGGATACCACTGTAGAGGAAAACTTGCCATAACTTTAAAGTCCTTTTATAAGGAGAAAAAAAAAAAGAAGGTGCTTCTTAATGAGTCATCTCTTCTTGTAATGATTGTATTGACCAATGAAGTATTAAATACAGAAAAAGAATGTCAGAAAATTCTTGGTCACATATATGAATAGCCCTAACACATTGCAAATCATAGAATCAAAACATTCTTCATTGATTATTGCCACCTACAAGACACACAGGGAGACCCAGACTGGGCAGAGATATCCCCAATAATATGGTAGCCTGCTTTTACTTTAGTACATAAAAATATCTAAATGAAATGGGACAAGACTGTGGCAAACAATGTCTTCAAGCCCAGAGCAGGTGGTGAGTTCAAGATGGAGAGTAGGACTGACTTCAATATACTTTTTCAGCCGTTTCTTAGTAGTTCATGCACTGATTCAAATGCAGAACAGCACCTTAAGGCGATGTCTAACCAATTGCCACTAGATCCAGCTTAGTTTGCTACTATCAAAGATGCTTGAGTTTTCAAGAATGTTATAGCTTTTACTGATCCTGAAACATGACGGATGTTGGGGAAAGGTATGTTTTATCAACATTGTTTTAAGATGGGTTTCTGTGGCCAATATTGCACAGGCATTATGACCAAGTCTGAAGTAAGGCTTAATTAGGAAAAGAAACAGAGTAATTATAAACATGCTAGCCAAACATGCACTGTAATTGTGATAACACAAGACAATAATTTTTCAGACAAATGCTGCTAGTAAGGGTGACTTTATGTTTAGGACACACACATCATCTGTATCCATAGCAGTGAAATAATCATGCCTAGATAATGAGGAACAGAATGGCTCATGATTAATAAAAAACATCCTTAGATCTGAGAGTACAATGTAGAACAAACAACTTGCTGGGAATGATCACTCCAGTCACAACTTGAACTGGGATGGGAAAGATACTTGGCTGAGGCTGAAATGCATCCATGGACCATTCTTGCAATTTAACAGTAGAGAGAGCTGTTTCTCAGCACCCAGGATTTTGCTCCACTACTGCTCAGCTTGCTAATATTTTTGTAGCCACAAGTATTTTTTCAGATGGTGTTTTTTTTCCCACAGCAGCTTAGTGGATGGTGTATTGCAAGCAGGAAGTTCCCTAGTGTCTGTGTTGCTTTAAATTGCCCATTTGCATTGAATTTATTGACTTTGAGGACATTGAGTATTGTAATACTTTTTGGACAAAGTTCCAAATTCTCCAATAATTTATTTATTATCTCTTTCCCTTCCTCATACTCTGGAAACTGACAATGTCTCCAAAGGCACATGGGGTTATTTTGAATGCTTTAGGGTCAGTCTGTAGTCTCTAGGCTGATGCTGGTCTTACACAAAAAAGTGTAGCCAGTCAAACATGACACAATCCAATTAATATTATTTGAAGTATCCAACTGAAGCACGTGGAAAACATATGCCCAGCTCAGGGGGAAACGCTCACTCAGAGAGACACAAAATGAGACAGATGCAGTCTTTGGGTGCTCAGCTGGCCATGCCAGAGGGTCCTCTCAGGGTGGTTGTAACAGCGCAACTGCCCACTGCGGCCAGTCCTGGCTCGACTCCTAGACCCTGGCCTAAAGAGCAGTTGAGGCTCAAGTCGCTGAGAGGCACGAGGAGCTAAAAGTATCCCAAAAGAAGATGCAGACTCTTGTGGCAGGAGAATGAAGATTTATTGGGAGGTCGGGGGAAGGCGCACGAGAGCCCCGAGGAGCTCTGTGCAGCAGGTTTTAAGGACTGCAGGAAAGGGCGTGGTTTAGCCTTCAGGGCCAACCAGGGTTCACTTTGAGGGGATTGACATATACAGTATCAAATGATAACATAACGTAGGAGGGATATACAACTTAAGGAACCAGTAATGTACAATCAACTGAGAAGACAAAGCCAAACATTCTAGAACTTATCCCTTATTAGGGAGACACAAGGGAGGGGCTGAAAGTCAGGGAACCGTCCCCTTGGGGCACAACCAATTCAATCACCAGGGGTGTCCTGGGCCAAACCATCAATCCTCCCAGGGCTCTGGTGGACACTCATCCCCATAGGGGGCATCCCTTGGCAGTTCGGCCAAGGCCACCTCCACAGGTGGTGTCATTCTGTGTAGTCTTGCATAGCTGTGATACAGTTTGTGCAGCACCACTTAACCTGCAGGGAGCCTTTGGTTTTACCCTGCAACATCTTCTGTGGCTCAAACCACACCCTTCATGAAAGCCTCTGGGGCTACCAAGCCATGTCCTCCATGGAAATTGTGACCCTGGGACTCTAGCATGACCGAGAGGGACTGGGTGGGCTGGGTGGGCCTGCATCTTTCTTGACTGGCACATTCAAAATGTATTTCTGCTGCTCTTTGATGACTTTTTGCAGTCTTGTCCACTTTTCCACTTATGTACCCTGTAAGCTACCAAAATTTACCTCAGGCTGAACAGCAGCACTAGGAGTCACTATCTGCTAATGTCTACAAAACCCATTTGACTTTGTTTATAGTTTAGAGCGAGAAATGGGTAATTTCTCTCTTTTTCTGCCTTTCATAATTGTACATTAAAGTGAGAGTGGTATTACCATAAGAGTGTGTGTTAGAACCTTACTGTAAAAAAAAAAGGTTGTAAAAATAGCTGAGCCACAGATGTCTATGTTCCAGGTGTCTACCTAGGATGAGAATAGCCCTCAAGAGCCTCTTCAGAAGTCATCTGCAGTTCACAACATTTGGTGAGTGATGCATTAGAATACACAATATATCAATAAATTACCTGAGAGTCATTCATTGCTTTTTATTCTGAGATACTCTCCTTCTGAAATCTATATTTAGAAAGTCCATATAATTGAATTTTCCTACTATATTTTTCTGCCTTTTCTCCTGTCTCAAAATTCCACCTGAAAGATTCATGTTTGTGCAAAGATTATGGACATTAGGAAACTGTGCCCTATGAAATGGGATATTTAAAATGTGCATTTGTAGTTTTGATTTCTCTCATATGAGGCTTCATTCCACAAGAGCAAAAGAGAAGAGATGAGAAAGGAGTCACACTATGAATTTCTCGTGTTCGGCTTTATAGTTACAGAGAAAAGAAAGAAAAGGGAAGGGTACTTACTTTAAAACATATTTTTATTATTTTTGTTTCCTGTAGCTGCCATACAAGATAAAACCCACAGAAGACTCTAGCTGTAATTCTTATACATGGAAAGAAATAACTTCTCTCTGAGGATTAATTTATTTGAATGATAATATGTAGAAGCTCCATTCTCATAAAGTTGAGATTTTTTTATTTCCTGTGTATTTTAATGTTCAGCTCTCGTTCTGCTTCACTAAAATAAATAAAAAACAAAGCTGAAAATTCAATTTGGAGTTTGTTTCGTATTTTAAAACAAATGACTAAGTTTGTCCTTGCATTAGAATTAATTAAGCGTGTCTCTATTTTTGTGAAGCATTTTCAGCGAAATGGTAATATCTAGACATTTAGAATGAAAACAGTTCATAACAAGATCAATAGCATGACTTTCTAATTAAGAAGTTCTTGCTATTATTCAAGTACTCACTATGATCAGTTTAACTCATTTACCAGCAGGGGGCTCACGATTAAAAAATTGGAGGGTTTGAAGTGCAAAAGCAAACTGCTGTCTCCTTGTTACAAAAACATATTGCTAAGTTGCTTGACATTTTAATACAGTAGACTATCAAAAGACATCCAGCAATACTGCTGTTACACCAAAGGCTGCTAAAATGAATTGCTAGATCTCCCTCTAGGAGCCTCGCTGATTACAGATATTAGATGAATTTTAGCTTAAATATAGACCTAACAGATTTAACATGTAGCAGATAAAACAGCATGAGAGATACTCCAAGCACCAGGCTGTTTATAGTCCATCACTGTAGGTACACTACTCATATGGTGCTCATTCTCTAGCACCCACTGCCTAAGGTTTCGCAGGGCATGGGCCATTTTCCAGTTAACTACAAAACCAGAAGGCGTTCAGCTGCTGCAGGAATAAAAACTCTGGGATGATGGTAAAATTTGTATGACATTGTTATGGGAAAGAGCTGTTTCTCTATTTTCTAGTGCAGATGGGTCTTTTTCATGGACTGTGAATGGAAAGCTTCCAAACTCTTTGGATCTGCCTTGGTAAAACATAATTTAGTGCTGCTATGCTGGCAACCTAGTAATTAGCATCAAACACAGAGTGAGCCTATTTGTCTCCCTGTGATAAATACAGTGCACACAAACAGAGGATACTCAGATGAACATAAATATATGTTGACAGCCCTATAATAAAGATGAATTATATTTAGCAAGTCCAGTAGCATGCTAAGTTCTTCTGACCAACTTACAAGCATTGATATAGGAAGTAAATTGGTAAGCATTTGTGATTAAAATGAAAATGTAAAAAAAAAAGTATAGAAGAAAGTTGATAAGTATAAAAATAGTTTTATTTCAAGTATTTATTAAGATGAAAGGGAAATGTCAGTCCTTTTCTGTGTATTCTAAGTTTTTGACAGATTATTGTGTTCAAATCATACCAATATTTGATTGTTTGGTTTGTGGATTGGACAAAGGATGAACTCAGACTCAGTCCAAATTGTTTCCTACCAACTGTCTGTTGTGGGTATTAAAATAGAATTATTTATTTTTTTTTTTAATTTCTGACATTTTTCAATGGCTGTTTAATAAAATTAAAGGTAATGAAGGAGTGAATTTAGAAGCTACAATGGGTCGTAGAAATATTTCATACACTATATATAATGGCAGCTGTAAGAAACCTCAGGCAAGATGAAAGGTTCACCTTTATGGAATTAATCTGTTTTTTTTTTTTTTCTCTTACAATAGAGAAGAGGGAGAAGATTTCAAGTTTCCTGCCCTAACCAAAGTGCATTTCCAACAGCATTCATTTTAAGGCAAACCTTAGTCTCTGCTGTTTACACCGTTCTTCTCTACATTAAATATTTAAATTTTTTTTAAGACATCAAGGAAAAGCTTAGGTCTGTAGTTCAGTTGTCTAGATCTATACCTGTCTTCCAAGCCTTACTACAATGTATTTTAAATATTTAGTAAAAGCAGAGTAGAATCCCTAGGAGAGACTGACAACATCCTTTCTCAAAGAACTTTATAGTATTGTAGAGTATTCTCACTGTATATCTCGGCTGTGATGCCTGAAGAAAAGCAAAGGAATTTTGTCATGGACTTTGGATGGGTCACTAGGTTATAGGAAAAGGAAACAGTCAGATACTCTTCTATGGGATTGCAACTCTGCTCTTGTTGGTTTTTCCCCAAGCTGGGGTGACTTTTCTTACAAATCTTTCCTAAACAGAGCATTCCAAAATAAGAAAATAATTCATCCAGTTCTCCACAAATATCACTGCTTTTGGAAGAATTTCCATTAGAAGCGCATCTTTTTCCCCAAATAATTATAGATTAAACATACAGAAAATAATATATGATCATTAAACAAGCTTCCCGTATCTCATTTCCAGATTTAGGTATTTCATTTGTTTATCTTGGTATGAAGAGCAAAAATTTGTGCTTGGCAAAATTCTTTCCAGACCAAAGAGCAGTATAGGATGGTTTTAACATTTTTGCATTACAAAATAAATAAATAAATAAATAGTTTTCTCCCGACAATTATTTCAATAGGTAACTCTTAAAATGAGTTAGGAAGAACAATAAGAATGTAATTTAACAAAATCTAAGAACTCTGACATTCATTTTAATGCCATTGTAAAATAAAATTAATATACTTGAAAATCTCTAAAGATAGAAGCATAATAAAAGTGAGAAGGAGTGCAGCTCCTGCTTGGACAACGGTACAACAGTCCAGCTGTAAGGGCTCTCATGATTCAAGTTTTTTTCTCACAGCCAGACTAGAAACTGAGATTCTTTTATCACCAAAGGATGACTTGTATGTGCAGCAGTCCATGTTGCCTACGGTGGAAATGGCATTAGGGAACTTCACATACCACAGAAAGTTCAGAGTTCAGGGTTTCCACAAAGAAACATATTTGAAAAGGAAAAAAAGAAAGTAAGAATACTCTATACTACTCACCATCAAGGATAATGTTTTCCTTTGTATTAAATGTGACATTCTTTGATACTTAGAGCTACTGTAATCACACTATGTCTCAGTACTTTCTTTGCTAAGCCACAAAAAATAGATGTCTGGAAGCTTCTCAAGTGCATTTATGTTCTATTTTTTTGTCCTGTTTTTCTTTGTTTGTACATTTGTGTTTCAATATCTCAATAGCCATATTTAAGTGTATACACCCAAATGCCATTCTAAGTTAAAAGAAAATCAGTTTCCACATGCTAAAAGCACAAATAAAGTTATTTTCTATTCTCACTCACTGTAAGTTTTTTTTTAAATCAAAAACCATCAATTTTCTATCACATCCATGATGGATACTATCATTGAGTGTTGTTTTTAGCAGTTCCTAGATCTTTTCAGAATCATTATTTTTCATTGTTTTCTTCCCTAGATGTGCAATTGGCTGTACTAAAGCATATTTTATGCAAATATATTTATTAAGTATTATATATTTCTATAAATAACTCTCTTACTGACTACTTTTTTTCATTTTCTTTACACCTTCCCTTCAGATACTTATATACATTGATCATATCCCCTCAAGCCCTCACTCCTCCAGGCTGAGCAGTCCCAGTTACCTCAGCCTTTTCTCCTGGAAGGGATGCTCTAGTTTTCTTTTTTGAGAGATATCTTAAACAGAAGTAAAAGGTGTGCTGTTGGAATCTGCAATTTCTTGCTCAAGATCCTTTTTCATCCTGGCAACCCTTTGCTAGATTCTCCCCAGCATGTCCATGTCCCTCTCACATTGATGAGCTCCAAACTGGACAAAGTACTCAAGGTATGGCCTCTGCTGAACAGAGAAGGATTACCTTCCTTATCCTGCTGGCAACACTTCCAAAGCAGACTGGGATACCCTTAGCCCCTTTTTTGCCACAAGGGCAGATTTGGGGCTCATCTTCAACTTTCTGTCTACTGGGACACCTAGGGCATCTTCTGAAAAGCTGCCTTCCTGATGGCCATGCAGATGGCCAGCATCTAGTACTTAGTGGTGCCTGAGATTATCCCTCCCCAAGTGCAGGACCCTACACTTGCCTTTCTTGAATTTCAGAAGGTTCCTCTCTGTCCAGTCCTCCAGCCTGTTGAGATCCTACTCTGAAGGTCTGCACATCCCTCTGGGGGATCAGCCACTCCATCATTTTGTGTTGTTAGTGAACTTGAGGAGGCATCTAGCTCTCCATCCAAGGCATTGATGAGTCAGCAAAGCAATACTGGACCAGGAGCAACCCTTGAGGGGCACCACTTGTTACATGCCTCCAGCCAGATGGAGGGCCACTGAGCACAACTTCCCAAGACCTGCCATTTTAGCCAGTTCTCACCATCCACTGATCCAGCCTGTGCTTCCTGAGCTTGCCTAGGAAAGAGTGTCAAAAACCTTGCTGGAGTCGAGATAGACAATATCCATTGCTATCCCATCTCTCTGTAGGCAGTTGTCTCATCATAGAAGGCAATCAAGTTGGTCAAGTGTGATTTCCCTTTGGTGAATCAATGTTGGCTTCCTGATGTTCTTGTCTTCCACTTGCTTAGAGGTGACTTCAGGATAGGTTGTTCCACCTCCCTTTCCAGGGATTGAGCAGACTGTAGATTTTGGAGACTGATGTGACATTTACTTTCTTCCAGTCCTCAGGTACCTCTCCTAATTATTTGTCGTTTTACTATGACATCATGTACATGCTATCCTCTACCCGTTTTATCAAACATATTACACTTACATAGCTCTTTTTATTTGCCAAATCTGTTCCTTCTGCCTGTGAATTATATGTCTGCTTGATAGGACATCCTGCATAGAACCTTATCCCATTCTGTAAATGAATATTGTGCTACGTCTTTCAGTATTTTGTGTTGAAGTTGAGAATTTCAGTCTTCAGGGAAGGAAAATGTGATATCATACATTCTGCATATAACCTACACATCAATAAACCAGCACGGATTTGGGATTTTAAGCAGTGAATACTCAGAATAAACTATTTGTGAGCAGTCTACAGCCTAGTAATTATTCATGTAGATTGGATAATAGGAAAGATTAATGATTAATTATTCAGCCAACTCTCTTGGATGAGTGTATGTGTAATCATTTATTAAAATCTTTATAGTATATTGAAAAGTAAAGTGCTATATTTACTTGGTCTAAAAGATGATAACATGCTAGGAATGTAAAATATTTCAAATGAATAAAATGAGAAAATATATGAAAATAATCAGAAAGTGCTTTGAGACACAAAGAGAATGATGGAATGGTAAGAATATGTGGATATACAAATTCAATTCCTATAAATAATATTTTATGATGTGGTTCAAGATCAATGAGTTAGTTAAGTTTGATGAAATGATATCAGAAAACAAGTCGTGACATTTTTTATTTGAAGATTCAAATGTACCAAATATGTAGCATGGATAGTTTAACTGAAGCTTGAGAAACAAGATATTTATCATCATTTTCCTAAATTCTGTGTCAATGTGTGAAAACCAGAGTGTTTCTGGAACTCATGAAGTATATTCTATTGCACAAGGAATAATGTAATAAGTTCAAGCTCTCTTAAAAAAAAAATATAAATGAGGATTTCCTTGTTCTGCCACGTACTTCTGAAATACCGAATGTGTGCTACTAGACAAAGAAATTAAGTATATTTTTATCAGGGAGAATTTTTGACTTCTGTGCTGAATGAAAATAAAACAAACCACCATCAGCAACTCCCTTCCTTAATCCACAAACCAAATAATTGAAGCAGCGAATCATATCAGCCATTTCTTCAGGTAAGGGAATTCCCCCCACCTCAACCACCATGCCCACCCCCACCTTCTTAATTTTGAGTTGACAAGTTCAGAAAGACTTGATTTGTGCTCTGGAAGGTAGAAAATATGTGCAACGTGTAGTACTAAGGGAATTAGATTATTCTGAGATATTATTAAACAAGCAGATTCAATTAATTTGAAAGAGACACTTCAGAGAGAGGCTGGAACTCTATGCCAGGTGGGCCGAGCAGGACTTCAGATTCTTTTCCACAACTTATCTGTATTTAACAGACCACTTAAACAGATGTAAGTTTCCTCTGGATAAGATTAGCGCCAAAAAAAAAAAAAAAAAAAAGGAAACATTCTGGAACTGTGATTAAAAATCACTTAAATTTACTGTCTATGCAGTCTTGAAAAATTATAAAATTCCTGGGCATCGCTCTATTTAGCTGAAACTTTTCCAGATGTGCCTTGCTAATCAACTCTAGCCAAATTCCCTCTGGCTTACAAAAATTAAGGAGAGAAGCCAAAATTCTGAGATAAAACAAACCCTCTCAGCA
Source organism: Grantiella picta (assembly GCA_013397955.1). NCBI lineage: Eukaryota > Metazoa > Chordata > Aves > Passeriformes > Meliphagidae > Grantiella > Grantiella picta. The sequence goes on from VZRM01001599.1 coordinate 69,419, forward strand.
GTGTAGCTGAAGAAGGTTTCTTTTAACAAAAAAGCTGAACTCTCTAATTATGTTAGAGGAGTATCTGAAAGTTTTTAAAAAATACCCACACCTAAATCTATATATTTGTATATTTATTTATTATATTTTTTATTCATCTATATGAATATATTCATTTGTATATTCTGGCTAAGCAGAAGTGTCAAGAATCCTTGTTCTTGTATCCTGGAGGTATTATGTTCATGTGTCTTGTTCTCATATTTTCACTAATTGTCTGCTTTAACTAGTATGGGAGACAAGATATAGGATCGATTTTTGAACTAAAACAGTGTGACTATTATGTTCTGATACTCAATGTCTACTCCCAGCTCCATGACAGACCACTCTCTGGAGTTACTCTACCACTAGTGCTCCACATACCTCAGTTACAGGCTGGTTTCTAATGTGACAATTTTGCAGATAACTTGGATGCACAGGTATGTCTTGAGGTGGTTCAAATCCCAATAAAAGCCCTGATCTTAAGCATAAAACAAAGGCAAAATTGTTCCTGAAAGTAGCATATTTAAAAAAAATGCAAAGGCATGAATAAAGAGATGCAACAAATCTGTTTTCAGCACTTATTTTTTCAGATCTTTCCTAGAGTAGTTGTACTTCAGGATTCACACAGATGAAAAGAAGGTAAGGAAAGTGTAAGCAGGTAATGATTTTGAATTGTCTCATATTAATCCTTCCCATGCTTCAACTGAGTCCTCACTAGCGATAACATGGTAAATTTATTTTTGGTTTCTTTCTTCTGAGAGGCAAAACTCTTAAAAATATCTTTCCTTGTTTTTTTGTAAAATGTCTTGGTAGTGTGCTTAGGTAAAAATTCCGTGTTCAAGAATGCAGTATTTTGAATGAAATAAGTTATAAAGCACAAACCTTAGTTAGATCTGTTTTTTTCTCTGCATTAGGTTCTAGCTTGATTACTTTAATAATTGAGTTTTATCATCATAATTGCTATAATAATGTAACATGTTGGCTCTCCCAACAAAGAGTTTGTCTTTAGGACGATATGCAGCTTTCTCTGCATCATGAAGAGTGAAGTGAGGTACACAAAAGCTAAATTATTTGCTTAATGTAACAGAAAATATTTGTGTGAGAACAGGGAAATAGTCATAATTTTGTTTTTTCTAAATCTTTCTATTAACGTTAACATCATTCAAAATATTTGAAATATACGAATCTACATTTTTGCAAATGTATTTTTGTAGTTTTAAGATTTTAATTTTCTGATCAAGAAGCAGACGTAAAAATGTCTAGAAGTTGTGAGAAAGACATCAGTGTACCAGAAGACAAGTCTGAAGTCTGGGCTAAATTGTACACCTTATGGCCAATATTAACTGTACACTTAATCCAGACACAGTCAACACTTAGAAAGGCTACTTGGGTCCTGTAGGCCAGAACAGCTCCAGCAGCTGTAGAAATATATGTACTTACACACACAGGGGAAATTAAAACTCACAGAAAGTGAGTGAACCCAGAGGAACAGGTATTGATTCTTCATAGAAATGTATTTTTATATGAGATGGTTCTAACCAAATTGTTTTATAAACCCACATTAGGTGCCAGTAGTAGCTTAAATTGTTATGGCATATACCCAGAAGAGTAGCTATTCCACTGGAGGAAAGGCAGGCCAGCCAAATAACTGCCTGTCTGTTTATAAAAAAAACACTACCACTGTCAGCTGAAAGGCTGAAAAGAGATCTTAGAGCAGGTAGGAGCATTTCAGTGTTTCTCACCACACCACACCTGACAAAAGTGCAGCTCTAGCGTGTGTTTGCCCCTGTGTACAGGCGTGGCAGCAGTCTGATGCAGCAGCAAGCTGAGTTGGTTTGCCACAGGCAGACCACCTCCACTCCCTCACATTCTTACTTCTCCCCATGCACCAGAGGATGTAAATCTTACTTTATAACTATAATAAGATCTTGAACTGAGCTGAGACCCAGTTTCTTATCTAGACCAAAGCTCTGCTTATCCCAGCTGAGAGAAAGGAGAGAAAATAAAGTGTTTTTTAAATCTAGTTAGTGCCAATATTTATTATTATTTTTCTTAGAAAAGAACTGACAGTGAAGTGTTTGAAACCCCTAGGGTAATAACTTTCTCAGACTTCAGAAATACCATGCAGTTGCTATAAATCAAAATGCCATGTGTTTTCATTTCCTTTCCTGTAATTAAAAGTTTGCTCTGATGTTTAAGACACAAGTATACCCAAGAGTAGAGTTGCTGGGAAGTGTTCATATTTGATACTTCTGTAAAACAATGCAATATGTCTATTTTAAATAGCAGAAATTAAAAACAAAACAAAACAAAAAAAGCTCCTAACTAGTGTTTACAGTCTTGTAAAACGTTTGCTATTTTCAGTTACAGGTACTGTCCCTTACAGACAGCAACAAGCCATAACAAGTGAAAGCTGGGAGCAGAACACCTTCTTGTTTAGAAGAAATTAAAACTACTGGACAATGCAAAAATTTTAAGATTTTGATGAGCTGGGGAAAGGACACATTGTTAGAATTAAACCTGTAGGACAAGGAAAGAATCTGGGAGTGCTTGCACGTAACTACAGTGAAACACTGCTAGACAATTATGCCATTCTATACAGCATGTGTTAAATCAGATTGATTTGGAAGGGTCTTATTAAACTGCAGGATTTGAGAGTGCCTCTTGGTTCTGGTCTCTGGTTGTGCTGCACCTTCACATCCATGGAGCACTTTTCCCACCTTTCTGGGTGAAATCCCAGAAGGCAGAGAGGATGAGGTCTGGCTGGTTCACCTATCTGTGGGACTGAGGCCTTAGTAATTCAGTGTGCACAGATCATGATACAAACATACAGAAAATACATGGTTTAATGGAGACAGTGTCATGTATTTCATAACTTGGAGTTAAAGACGTTGTAATATGAGGAGGAGCAGACAGAGATGGGACTGTTGAGCCTTGAGAAGGCTCCATAGGGATCTGATCAATGTGTATAAATATCTGATGGGAGGGAGTAAAGAAGGCAGAAGCAGACTTTTCTCAAAGGAATCTAATGGAAAGACAAGCTACAATGGACAAAAATTGAAATAACTGGAATTTCTCCTATGCATAAGCAAAAAGTATTTTTTCTTTTTTTTTTTGTGAGAATGTGGGAACACTGACACAGGTTTCCCAGAGGTAGTGGAGTCTTCATCCTCAGAGATATTAAAAACCTGACTGGATACATTCTAAGCCATATGGTTTATTTGATCTTGCTTTGAGCAACAGCACTGGGTAGGCTTTCTGACTTTAGCCATTCTCAGATTCTGCAGTTCTGTGATTTAAATACATATGTATATGTATATGTATATACATTTACCCCAAGACATTGATGTATGATACATGATATATCACAGATATCAAATATATCAGATATATCTTATATATCATATATATCATATATATCTTCATATCATATACATGTCTAAATACACATATATATAACTATAAACTTGCATGTAGATTAGCCACCTTTAATTTACACATGACGTTGCTGTTGTATATGGGTAAATTCACCCAGAGGAGGCTTGTATTTGTCAGAACATTTTCTGTTACTATCCTTCTATATAGTTTTCAGTAAAAATGACTGGCTCAAAAGAGAGGGAGTAGCATTAGCAAGAAAAAATTTCTGTGTGTGATCATGTGCATGGGTGGACCTCACAGCTCTACTTCATAGAATGACTGAAAGGAATTAAAGAGCTAGACAGAAAATTTATGGACTAAAATAAATAAGTGAATTTTGGGAAAAATCTTAGGAAATGTTTCACTTGGTCTTGCTGGAATAGAGTTAATTTTCTTCAAAGCAGCACTTGCAGTGATATATTTTTGTTTGAGACCATAACAGTGTTGGTAACACATGGATATTTTAGCTATTGCTGAACAGTGCTTGCACAGCACCAAGTGTGTTTCACTTTATCTCCCTCAGCAAGTAGGCTGGCAGTAGGCAAGAGGCTGGGAGGGATCACAGGCAGGACAGCTGACCCCAGCTCACCAAGGATGTGTTCCAAACTATGTAACATCATACTGAGCAATAAAATTGGGGAAGGAGTCTTCCCAAAGTAGCTGGTGCTTGAATACTCTCTGGACAGCAGTCTGCTGGTGAAATATGAGTCACACTATGTATGTCACTTTTTTTTTCTTCTGTTCTTTTCCTTCCATTGCTTGACTACTTTCATGTTTCCCAGAAGATTTCCTTGAAAGTTTGAACTGAATGAGCAGTTGATGGGAACTTATTGGGTAAATTTAGATAAGACATTAGGAAAAATATCTTTTCTGTGATGGTGGTGAGTTACTGGGACAAGCTGCCCAGAGAGCTTGTAGATGCCCTTTCTCTTCAACACTGGAAGTGCTCAAGGCCAGGATGGATGGAGCCCTGGGCAACTTGGTTTAGTGGAAGGTGTCGTATGGCAGGGGGTTGGAAAAAGATGATCTTTAGGTGTCCTTCTAACCCGAAACATTCTACAGTTTTATGATTAGTAGCTGGACAGGGTCAATCCTTCACTAATGTGTGTGAACAATATATACTTATTGTGTCCCATACATATCCTTACTGATTTTTAGTACCTGCTGATGTGGATGTGCACATCATTCTCAGGCCGTGATTTTAAGTTTGAACTAAGTCTGGCTGTATTATTTCTGACTGAACTTCAAAGAAAAAGTATCATGTTGAAAACACAATGAAAGTAAAATGCAAAAATTACTTTATTTGAAAAATAAAATGGAAGAGCTTTATCTATCTCTAATGTGATTTTGTACAATTAAAGTAAGAGTCCAGAAGATCAGATGATGTCAAAGTGTGACCAAACTAATAATAGTTGATAATTTTTATTGCTCTCCCAGTTAGTTATTTTGTAGCAAACAAGAATTTGTTAAGGAAATGTACTTCTGAAGTTCTCATTGAACTCAAATGACACTGGAGCTGGAACTAATTGGCAGTCCCAGCAGGGATGGATAGAGTTGAAAAGAAATAGAAAATGACAAATTTTTATCTCACCTGTAGAAACAACCTCTTGAGATTTTGAGACCAGTAGAAGGACACTCAAAACATAATTATGTAGCTTGTACTGCAACTGGTCTGTGGTTAGGAAGAATTTTTTTCTGTCAAGTCTATCAGTATTGGATAAATACACCTGAAGAAGAGAAACAAAAAAGGAAAAACAGCTCTAGAGTTTTGAAGAGCTATTAAAACACAGTATTTTGGGGGTTAGAATTTTTAGTATTCTAGTATGAATTTTTTTTTTAATCTGATCATTTTTCCCCTAACACATTCCAGTTCAGAAAGAAATCAAATGAAGCTATTGTTTTGTAGATGTATTCTGTATTAAATCCATCTGAAATATTTCAATCTTTTCCCTGGAATAAAAATATTCTCTAAAGTCACCATGAACAGATAAATTTCTTAACAAACTTAACTCTAAGGTAAGATTCAAATTATCCTGATTATGAGCTACAACTAAGTGCATTGTTTGGATGAGATAGCTGGAAACAGAACAACCATTTGAACTGTAGGAATGCTATGCTACACTATCTAGATGTCATCCATGTCTACTGGACGGACTAATGGATAAGTTTATTGCTTGGGAGTCCTCTTCCTTTTTCATGAGCCAGAAAAGGCTTTGTGATGAAATAGAAGTAAAGAACAAAATTTCAACTATTTCGAGGATTTTTATATGTTTATATATGATGAGTTACATATACAAGACATAAACATCAGTAAATATTTCTGCAATTTTTAGAATATGAGAAAATGAGAACTTCTATAAAATTATAGCTGTTGCCCTAATGTGGTCAGTGTATGGGTGCTAAGACTTTTGTCTGCAAACTTTAAAGTTTATTTATGTACTTTTTAAAAATCTTCCTTAGAAGCTTCTGGATTTGGTTTAACAGTAAGGGTTTTGGTTTGGTTTAACAGTGTGTCCTGTTTGGTGGGCACACCTTTCCGTATTTTTCCATGTACTGAAATGCTGTCAGCATTCAAGATATGGATATATATTGAACAAACATCTATCTATCTATCTATGTACATAATTCTGGTATATATATATAGATACTATTTAAATATAAAACAACTTAATATGATTAAACATGGCCATAGTATAATACAATTTAATAAAAATAATGTAATATATATATAAAAAAAATATGAATTTATATTTGGGAACATGTGAAATCCAGGAAAGGAATCTAAAGCATAAAAAATGGAGAAGACAATTCTATGTCACATAAAAATTCTGCTGGTGTTTCAGACCCCACAGACTCCTCTGACCATATCTACATTGCATTACAGTTCAGATATATATTAGACTTTGCTATAAATATCTGGTATAGCATAGGATTAACCAAGGGAGAGGAATCTTTGACATAGTAGAGTAAAAAAAGAAATCCATATGCTTCTTTGATGGGTAGCAGAAATTAGCCATTTTTCACCAATATTTGTCATTTGCATTACTTTTTTGTTGATCATATTTTAATTTCTTTATATTTTTATTTTCTATAACCTTTTTCTCAATATTTGTTAGTCACGTTTTAAGGATGTAACATGGAAAATCTGGACTGACGTTGTTTCATCCAGTTTGGTAAAAAACCTGTTATTTCCACTTAAGCGATAAATCTCAAAATCAAAGATTCCCATTTTGAGTTTGGTTAGTGTTATCTGAAAGAGGAGGTGCCATTAACTGCTAGAGATCTCAATGAATTAGAGTCCCAGCCAAATTCAAAGTCACAGGGTTTTCTAAACCTAAGCTTGCATCAAAAATCGTTGCCTTTTAACTCATCTTAGAAAATAATTTTCTCTTCTTACTTGTAGAGGCCCATTCAGGTTTTGTGCAGTCCCACTTTAGAATCTCATCCTAACCCAGCTTCTTTAAGAAATACCACGTCTTTCAGAAACAGGTACTTAGAACAGTACCTCTATTACCTGATAAATCAGCATCAATGTATTCCACAACAAGGACAAACAACCCTCTATCATGATTATATTTTTACTGCTTCAGATGCACAATGATACACACAAAAATCACTTTATAATTGATATTTGGAACATGTATAATAGTTTTTTGTTGTTTTCCATCACTAAAAATTGTATTTTTCAAAACTGATGACTTTCTAACAAAAGTTAAAGTAATCCTGTCCCAAATGGGGAAAAAAATCAGAATAATGAAGACAAATACTTCTTTGTTAAAACATCTAAATGCTAGTTTCAGTAATTCCTTTGCTTCAAAACACCTTAAGTTCTGTGCTACATTAACTATAAATTTTAGCACAAATGTTCAGTTTGTAAGATGAAATTTACACTTGCCTTTAACTTGTAAATATTTTCTTGATTAAATATTGCATAATCAATGACATTACAGATATGACTCATAACATTTCCTTAGTAAACCATACCAAAATATTAAAGCTAAAAGTTATGAACTGAATAAATCCAACATTTGTCATTTGTATCTCATTTTGCGTATGAGTCAATTTACTCCATGCAACATACAGGACTGCCTAAAAGTAAACTGAACAGAGTAATTGTAAGATGAAGGGCTATGATTTTTAGTAATTACTAACTTTGTGCTGATTTGTGGGGAAGAGGCTGGAAAGAAATGTTCACGGGATTCAAATTTCTCAGATGTATCTCTTACCATGGGCCACAGTAGATATGCTGTACATGTACCAAGGCTGGAGAAAATTCTTCCTGAGTAGCTGTTTGAGCAGGTGCTGCGGCCACCTGGATCAAACTCATCTGTACAGGCTTGTAGGGTTAAACAGATTATTTTCTGGAATTCAGCCATACTTTTGAGTCAGAAGTAGAACACATATCTCAGCCAAGCATTCTTGTTACTCTGGAAGCACCTAGTTATTTTTGTAGGTCTTCCAAATTTCTTGTACGTGAGCAGATGGGCATATTCTCCTCACCTATGCTGTTTTTCATGCAGAGCTGTGATTACTAATTGTGTAGAGTCAAAAGAAGATTACTTTTTTTATGTGGTTTAATAGGTTCTCACCTCTTGGTATAGTCTCTTATGGATTTAGAAGGTAGTGCTGGGTGAACATTGCCTATTTCAGGCTTATCTCCTGTCTTCCTGGAACATGTCCACAATCTCACTGGATGAAATTATAAATGTGAATGTCCTGCCCACAATCAATTTATGTTCTATTTCTGTTGATTATGTAATTCAGACAAAAAAATTTTTCTCATTACCAGTCATCTGGGTTATGCAGTACTCCATCCTCAATGACCCCTTTTCCTGCTTCAAAATAAGCAATGGATTTTCCTTCACGTGGAATAAAAACTGTAGTTCTTTTCCAAAACTATTTCAGATAAAAACATCTTTCAGAGTGAAGGGTTTTATCATACCATATGCAAGTTTCATCTATGATAAAGAAGAAATTCTTTTTAGGAAGGTACTTGGACATTCAGGTGGGAATGCCCAGGTAGCTTCCAAAAATGGGAGAACCAGGAAACTACAAGCCTGTCAGTCTCAGTGCTGGGCAAGGTAATGGAGTAGATCCTCCTGAAAACTATGCTAAGACACGCAGAAAATGAGGAGGTGATTGATGACAGCTAACACGGTTTCACTGTGGGCAAATTGAGCCTGAAAAATTTGGTGGACTCCTACAATGGGTTGCAGAGTTGCTGAGTTAGGGAAGAGTGACCGACATCTCCTTCTCTGTGGCCGTGGGATTGGCACTATCAATGTCTTGTATGTGTCTGTGTGTGTCTCACCAAATAATGGTGAAGCAGGAAGACCCCTTTTTCTAATCGCTTTAATGAAAGATTTTTACTTTGTGACTATATGTTTATCTGTCATCTAGCAAAAAGAAAAGCAGTCCATAGCATTGGCTTTTAGGTGACTTCATAATATAATAATAAAACATACCTTGTTTTGATGATGTATCATTATGATTAAGCACACTTTTGATAAAAAATACATTGAAAATATATAAATATCAAAATATTATTTTGTGCCAAGGTTTATATTAAGACAAGCATTATTTTAAGGGTAAAGGAAAAAGATTTAGAGTTTCGACTTTACATTGAATTGTAGCGCTTATTTCTACAATTTTTAAAATGTTGTGTTTTATGTAAAAAATTAGGTTACCAAGCTAACAATCTGAACAAAGGATTTCACTGGCATTTCTAGTTATTTCTCAGATAACATATTGTTAATTTGTATTTTGATTGCATTTTCTGTACTTACCTTTTTCAGGTCAGAAGCTTTAAACTGAAAGCCATTTCCTTCCAATTAGAACAGAAAACACTAATTAACAGGACATCCCTAGTTTAGACTTTTGTGATAATTTTCCCCCCTCTCCCAAGCCGCCATATACAAATCTACCCTTGAAGTTATACTTTTAACTGTACTTCCACACATCGACAGGTCTTTGACTTTTCCATCTTGAGATGCTGTAACAGTATTGTTGCATGAACTGGCAAAGCCCCTCAAAGTACAAGTAGATATGAAAAAAATAAGTTTGGTTTAGGCTTAATAATTTTTGGACAGATTCTATGCCACTTTATATATGACATTTCTGATGAAAAGAATAGAATGTCAGTGGGACATCTGTGAGTAGTTTAGCAAGAGATAGTCAAAAATGAGGAAAACATAAAATGCAGCAAGTTAAGAGTACTATTAAATGTGAAAAATTAGGCCATCACAATACCATATTTGTTTGTGTATTAATATGTCACTAAACCTCTTTATAGCATTCAAGAGGGTAGGACAGCATATTTCCTAATAATTGAAGTAAGACAGGTGCAAACTCAAGTCACATGGGGGTCTCACTATTGTATAAATTATAATAGCTTTCCTTCAATAAACGTCTCATTTCAAGTGAAAAAAATAAGTTGTATGATATAGACACAATTCCTTTTTTCCTTGCCTTTAAAGGGCTACTACAAGTCAAAGTAAAGAAGATCATGCTCTCTGGGATTTTTTCTATAGAATCCTGTTTGGACAAACCTTAACACATACTTCTTTATTGCTCAATCCACACTGAGACCTCTTACTCAAAGGCTGTATAAAAAAATCCTTATCATCTTTGAAGATACTTCAAAGCCTGGTGGTGCCCAGATCTGTCCTTCATTCTTGTTCTCTATTATTATCTTCTGGAGTGATGCCTGATATAGAACTTTCTCATCAATACAGAAGTATAGTGAAATTAAATAAGACTTTTCTTAACAAGGCTTTTAAATAGCTGCCTAAAGGTACTCCCATGCTTAGCACAGAAAGTATATGTCTCGATCTTACAAAATGTCTTATATTTAAATGGAAATTCCTGTGTTTCAGTTTGTCCTTTTCCTTATGTATTTTCACTGGATGACACTGAGAAAAGTCCAGCTCCACCTTCTTTATTTGCCTTATCATGTGTTTATACACATTGATCAGTTCCCCTTGAGCCTTCTCTTCCCTGAGGAAAATTATCTAAGATGTCTATCCTTGTAAGTTGCATGTTCCAGTCCTTTCATCGTCTTCATGACCCTTCACTGGACTTACTCCAATACATCTGTGTCTCTTCTACGGGGGAGCCCAGAACCTGAATCAGCACTGTAGATGGGTGTCACCAGGACTGAGAAGAGGGCAACAATCACCTTCCTTGCCTCGTTGAAAGCGCTGTCTGCCTAATGTCCCCCAGACGCTCTTGCCCTTCTTGGCTGCAGAGGCACAGCATTGGCTCATCTTCAGTTTGTTGTTCACAGGGTTCCTCAGGTCCTTTTCTGAAAAACTGCTTTGGTGCTGCAGCTGATTGTCCCCCAGCATGTACTGATCCAGGGAGTTCTTTCTCCCTAGGTGCAGAACTTGACATTTACCTTTGTTGAACTACATAAAGTTCCTGTTTGCCCATTGAACCAGCTTGTTGAGGTCCTTTTGAACATCAGCACAACCATATGGTTTATCAGATCTCCTTCCCAATTTTGTAAAAGAACAGAGAGATTGCACAGACCTGTCTGAAAAATAGTAGGTAGGTTATTGGCAAAAAATTAGGGACCACAACAACAAAGGGAACCTTATGTTTGGTGTTTACTACAGGCTGTCTGTTCAAGGAGACCCTGTTGATGAAGCATTTTTAATTCAGCTATCGGACACGTCATGCTGGAAAGCTCTGATCTCGCTGAGGGAATTCAATCAACCTGACATCTATTGTAAAAAGGGGCACAGCAAGGTGTAAGGAGTACAAATTTGGTGAGTGACAAGGATAATTTTTTAATTCAGATAATAACCTGATGAGGGAAGCGGTACTGACCTGTTGCATACCAACATGGATACACTAATTAGAAATTTCAAGACTGGTGGCAGCCTGGACTGCAGTGTTTGTGCCCTCACGGAGCTCACTATCTTGAGAGATATAGGCAATGTGAACACTAGAGTCAGTACTCTGAATTTTAGGAGATCAAACTTTCAGTTATTTAAGAACCCCCTGGGATTTGGAGAAAAATTGGTAAGAAACAAGGTATGTCAGGGAGAAGCCATTATGCACCAACCCCAGTCTCCTGCACCTCACTGAGAATTCAAGACTGAGAAGCAGGGAGAAAATATGTTTTGCCTATGCTGACCTGAAGAAGGTACATAATATGTATTTCCTTAAATGTTTGTTTCTTTTTTTTTTCCTGAATATATAAAGCTGTATTCAAAAGGTTATGTTAAGTGCAAATAAATGAAATTAAAAAGAAATTTAGCCAAGACTGCTTTGCCTGTGAAAATCTGTTTGGTCTTGGCTGAGGTGGCAAGATTGCCTGTGGTAGAGCATGGTGCTTGGCAATGCAATGACAAACAAAAATTCCCTCCTGCATGGGGGTGGGGGACCTCTCCCCATGTAGCTACCCATACTTTCTCATCCCAGACACTGCAGTTAGCATTTAGGTGCTGGATTGCTGCTGTTCCATGCAAGGCAGGCATCTGAGGTCAGACGCTGGACTGACTTCCTGTCAAAGGAGTCATCCAGCACCCCACAGCAGGACTTCTTTCCTAAGTCTGTGCCAAGGGCAGACACCTGCCTATGCTGTCCTGACACTGCTGCCATCACGGGCAAATATAGGGGAAGAGAGAGAAGCTGAGGAGAGATTTAGAGGGTGTAAAATGTATTTATGTTCTTGGCAGGAAAGGGAAAAAGGGGAATCTTAAGCTTAGTGACACTGAGAATGGCACAGAGAGAGAGGGAAGATGCCTGAGGGAGTATGAATCTGCCATCACTGCAGTTTGACAGTCTCCCAGGGCAACTCAGAGGAAAAGAAAGAAAAAAAAATCATCAGCTGATGGATTATGTCTGCTTAGCAACCAGCTACAGCACAGAGCAGGGTGCTACCCCAAAGGGATTTGGTGTGGTGATAGCACAGTCACACATTCACATTTCCTGAACGAGACAGATCCTGTCAGGACTCCACACATGGCCATACATGGCATCATCTCTGATTGTTTCTCCTTGACATGGGGGAAGAGAAGCCATGCTACTCACAAAAATTACACTGCACACACCACTCCCCCTGCTCAAAACATGCCACCCACACTCCTAAAAACAATGAGTACAGATTTTAATACCAAATGTTATTTCATTTATGAAGTATTACCTGGAGGAATTTGCCACCCTTGCTCTTTTCATGCATTTCCCAAGACCTTAACTCAGCCTGGGCACACTTAAAAGAAATGCTAAACCATGAACTTTCTATGCCCTTCTCCTCACCCCTCCTGACACAGGTCTGTTTTTTCTGCTGAGACTCTCTGAGGCCTTGCAGAAATATGGAGTACACACCATTTCCAATCCAGCCCTATTACAATTTGATAGAAACCGTATTTAATCTATTATTCTGTGGACACGAAATGTGTGCTTATATTTGACATTCAGGGTGAAAACAAGCATTGTTTAATTGCTCTCATAGGACAGCCTTATGGTTCAGGCAATGCGGTTGTGACTGGAGTACTTCTACAAAATCTCATCACAGCTCCTCTGGGGCTCTAGGTATCTTCACTATGCAACCATATAAGGTACAATTGTGCCAGCTGTGTAGCCTGTTGAGCTCACAGAAACACTGTCTGACTACTTTTGTACCTGGCAGGGCAGCAGCACAGCACAAAGAGCACACAGCAGCAGGTCAGCACCTCTCCATTCTGCCAGAAAGCATCCTCCGCTTGAGGCACCAGTACTTAATTTTTTTTCTTTCAGCATCACATTCTCAATACTTCCCATACAAACCAGGCTACAGAGATAAAAAGGAAGCTTCATGTGTAGAGAATCTATTTCACACCAAACATGACCCAAAGTCATGCCACATCTCCTTGCCCTTAATTCACTCCCACTTCCATTCAGATGTGTGTTGTTATACTTGAGTTCAGGACACTAACATCCCACAGCTTTAAACACAGTCATTAGGTTATTAAGGCAATTTTATTTTGCATTCTTCCTTGTCTTTTCCTCAACTTCTACAATGTGTCCAATTCAGACCTTTTCAAACACGGCCATGGACCTGGTCTTCTGATGAATGAAGTTAATAGGAATGATACCATGGGAGACGGCGTATTATGCCATATGTTTCCAGATCTTAGAAACATATCCTAGGCACAGAAATGTTTGGTGATAAGGTCTGGAAAGCATCCAGGGCAGCACAGAGGCTGTCCTGCATGAGGGCAGCCATCAGCAGAGGTTGGAAGTCCTATCATTTAGAACCATAGGCTGACCCAATGCAGTCCTCACCTGGCCTTCTTGTAGAGGGCTATCCACTTCACCCAAAGGCAGGAGTGGGTCATGTAAAAGAGGAAGTAGGAGGACCTGCAGGTCTTCACTGTTTAATCTACTTGAAGTAAACCTTCTCAAACAGTGGTATTTCTTCCTGGGGCTCTATATGCTCCATTGTCTCCACAGTGCCTGTGGTAGCAATGATTGTGAAGCAGCATGGCACCTTTCTACTTATTTTTCCAGTTAATTATTCTGCCCTGATAGTTTCCCTCTGCTTTTGTACCTGTTTTTCTTTCCTTTTAAATACAACTACTGAAGAGTTGAGTTTCATACAGTAAATTTCATAGTAGGTTTATGTTTTCTGCTAATGTTGTTGCCTGGTGACTAAAGAATATTTAAGTGCCCATGTAGACAGCATGAGCACAGAGGAGAATGCAATATTGGGCAAGAATAACCAATATGACTAGAGTTTATGAAACCTTAAGTGTGATCTGACTGTGAGAAAGGAAAGAATTCTTGTGAAAATTTCTTTCTGTGTAGAGCATGGAGAAGAAAAGAACAAAATACAACTGAAAAAGAGCAAAGAAATACAGAAAGGACAGCCGAAAACAAGACATGAAACTGCAATCCCAGGAAGAGAGAGGAGCTGTGGCTGTCACTGTGCAGCAAGACAGAGCAACCAGACAAAGATATGGAGAGAAGAGGGTGGGGATAAGTACGGTTGATCAGCAAAGGAGAAGGAGAGGAAAAAGACATCTATTTTTAGCTGCTGTTACAGTATGAAAAAAGCCACAGCGTTTGTTGCTCAAGCGGAACTGGTCTCCAGGCAGACAGGCACAGATGGTCTCACACACTTTTCTGTCAGGAGGTCCTATGGGGTCAGGAAGGTGAGGTTGGGCACCAAGGCACTGGAGGACTTGATTTGAGTCTGACTGCTCCTGCTGGAGCAGATCACTGCTCTTTGTTCAAGCTGTACAAGCCACACAGGGCAGGCATGGCACTGATGGCACTGAGCTCCCGTGTCAAGCCTGCCTGTGCATGTTCACTGCCGAGCAGCCAGCTGGCTGAATATCTCCTGTGAGATCCTGCAGGAGGGTGGCAAGGCCCAGCTGAAGGGAACATATGGCCCATAGCTGTTACCAAATGCCCACATCATCCAAGATCGCATCAAGTAAAGCATTATCTGCCAAGATGTGGCACTTGAATCTCCTCCAGGAGGCCTTTTTTTGTAGAGGATAACTTTGAACTACATGAATGTCACAATCCCTACTAAGGGTTTCACACTATAAATGCCCAGTTCTCCCTTGGAGATTTGTGCTAAAAATCCCTTTAGCACTCTAGATGTGCTTAGATCAATTTGATCCCTCATTTTGCAAAGAAGTGACTAAAGGAATTCATTCTTTCAAACCTGACTGGCATTTTGTTGAGATCTGATTTCAGGTTGTATTCTAAATTTCTCTATCCCTCTTTCATAATTTTCTGTTGTGTTCCTTTCTGGTGCAGCTACATATTAAGAAATAAAAAACAAACAGCACACTGACACTGAAAAGTATTCAGCCCCATTCAGGTCTTTTGGTATATAGTACACCTTACTCCTAAAACAATTATTAGGGAAAGGATTTGCTAAACTGATTTTTCCTCTAGAAAGAATCATGATGCACTATTTTTCCATACTACACTTAAAGGGATTAACTTGTTGATTGTTTTGATATATCTAATCTGTTTGTAGTCAGAGAGAGAATCTAATAAATCGAATAAAGGAGATATATTGGTGATGCATTTTCCTTGAAAAGATTGAAGTTTTTCCATCATGACTGTATTTTGTGCTTTCTATTTAGTCATCTGCATGTCCAAATCAATTATCTTCTGTAATATTGAAATGAATTTAGTTTGAAAGTTCTTCCATCTTTCCAGTTTCAGCTGTTTATACCCCATGCTGCAATTCTATCTTCATTTTTTTTGCTTAGTGGTAAGAGTACCTCTGTAGAAAACTTTTTTCATATCAATATCTTGCAAGCATTCTCTAATAGGATTCATTTTACTGACTATTACAATTCAGAATTTTATTGAGATGAAGGTAGGTAGAATAGCTATCAAAGATGATAGTTTACTTTTTCAATATTAGACACTCACTTTAGGTTGAGGCAAATCATCTATATTCTTTCACTGACTAAAAGACTTTAGAGTGGTTGACTGAGATTCATACCTGTGATGTTCAGACATAAAATGAATAACAACATCTTTTGCACTGAGCTTTACATACATGAAAATCTTGCCTAGGATTTTTGTTGAGTACACTGACTTAAAATTTTTCAGATCTGGAATTTTCTTGCCTAGAATGTGCTATGATACAGACCAATCTTATGGTTTGCCTATACAAACAATTTTTGTATAATGGCCTAAATTTATTCCTATATTTCTTCTTATATATGCTTTTTACTTATATCCAGGTGTCAGTTCTGAATATTTCAGGGTGTTTATTTAGGGGCCTATGAGATAATTTTATATGCCACATTGCTTTCCTTTGCCTTATTCTGCATTGTGTGAACATCCCCACAAACGAAGAAAAAAAAAATCACCCAAATAAAACAAGCACAATTCTCCAACTTTCTATGTGGGTTTTTAAAGGAAAATATTAAGTTGACAGGTATTGCCTCTTATAAACCCAGAAACCCATTTGAAATAGGATAAAAGTGCTTAAAAACATGTCCATATGCTGTGGAACTATCCTTCCTGCTCTTCTTTCATTTGCCTTGGGTGTATTATTCTTTATACATCTTTTGTTTCGATGCTTTGTTTTTTCAGGATAGTTATCTACTTTTTATATCAAGATTCTCCTTATCCAGGATATTGCTACATAACTCTGTAAATGTTAGTTTGGGTATACTGCAAACTGTTCTACTTTCTTAGCTATCAATTTCTCTTTTACAGGATGATTAAATGGCATAAATACATGGTCAAGCTAATCCAAAATAAATTCTTAACTATCAGAAGCACACATAACTCAGTAGCGTAGCAGTCTGTTACAGGTTTGCCTGACTGCAGTTAACTTTATCAACTTTTACTGCATTTCACTGAGCAAACAGGCACCCTCTTAATGTTCTCTTTTTAGCTAAAGCCACAATTTTGTCCTTGTATGAAACTGCCTGTGGAAAACCATTGGTTTCAAAAGAGTTAAACAACCCTTTGATATCTTTTCCCACCTGCTTTGTCCAACTTGTCATCAGAGAATGCGTTTTTAATTAATCCTCTTTTTTGCCAGTATATATTAGAAAAAGAACCAGATCAGTGATATCCACCAGATCCTGCACGGATTTGATCCATTTTTCTTTTCTAAACCATGCAAATCTCTAAATTTCTGATTTCAGATTTCAATGGCTGAGTATTTATGGCATTATTGTCTAGGAAAGTCATTCCTGAAAACTATTTTTATTCTAATACCATGATTCAAATGTTTTACCAAAGATTTTCAGAAATACTCTGAAATATATTCAGTTCTGTACACCAGAGTTGAACTGACAAAGAAGTTGCAGTAGAAAATTATTTAATGGTGTCTGAGAATGAAATGTGTTTTTCCATTATGTATTACAGATTATGATAATCAACTGTAAGAAAGGACTAGAGAATTTAATTAATTAGATCAGTAATAACCTCTGACATAAAACACATAAACCTGCTAATGTCCTTTCGGAGTCTTCCTTGGGCTTTCAGTATCAGGTAAAATCTTCAGAGACCAATTTAGAGGAAAAGAGAGTTTCAAATTGTGAAGAATTCTTTCACCATGGATACCATATAGTCACTGGAGCACCATGAGCTCTGAATAGCAGTGCTAACAGAATGGATAAGAGCTGTTTCCACAGAGCCTCTGGGCACCTACAGGGTGTATGGTAGGAATGGCTGAGGATCCCAGACTGGCTGCTCTGGAAAGGGGCTTTGTCAGGCTACTTTCACTCTTTCTGTTGAAGGTTTACATATTTCTAGTGGAAGGTGATTTTGAACTGTCAAAGCATAAGCCCTCTCACCAGGCTCTCCAGCAGTTTGACTAAATATCCTTATGCTAGAATTAGGAAACTTGAAATCTTAGTATATAACTTATGTTTTGTGAAACTGGTGCAACATGAATTCTATTTTTAGAATTGCTGTGACTCTGATGAAAACACAGCTCCCTAGAAGGATGATTCCCTTCTTAGTAATTTTATTTTGTTTGCAGTTCTCAGTTATTATTTTATGTAAAGTGTCTACTCTCTTTTTATTATATCTCAATCCTCAGCCTGGGGATTGTATACACTTTATTAGGCAATATAATTTAAGACGATCTTTACCTTTCTTTAATAAAATTACTGTAAAATTACTTCTCCCTGCTGTATATTAAAAAAAAAAAGAGGGGGGCAAGAAAAGAGTCTTCTCCAGCGTGGTTGCCAGGACCCTGCTCCAGCATGGGTTTCCCACCAGGTCACATCCTCCTTGAAACATCCACCAGCTCTGGAACCAGTCCTTCATGGGCTGCAGGTGGATCTCTGCTCCATGGGCTGCAGGGGGCCATCCTGCCTCACCATGGTCTGCACCACAGGCTGCAGAGGAATCTCTGCTCTGGCACCTGGAGCACATCCTCCCCGTCCTTCTTTGCTGACCTTGGTGTCTGCAGGGCTGTTTCTCCCATGTATTCTCACTCCTGTCTCTGATTGCAATTTTGCAGACTTTTCCCCCCTTTTAAAATATATTATCCCAGAGTGACTCCCACCATCACTGATGGACTTGGCCTTGGCCAGCTTTGGGTCCATCTTGGAGCTGGCTGGCATTGGCTCTGTCGACACTGGGGAAGCTTCTGGCTGCTTTGCACCAGTCTAGGGACCACCCTAGTAGGTCCCCCCTGCTACAAAAACCTTGCCATGCAAAGCCAATACAATTATAGAGCCTCTGTTTGATTAAAAATACTATCTGTTCACATTCTATAATGTCTTGAAAAGGTCAGTCTGGGCTTTAGAAAGTGAGTTCTTTCCAGATTATTCATGCAGGAATGGGAGAATATCTAACTACCAATATTTTAAGAGTGTTCTTCCCCTATATCTTTCATGGCAAAGCTAGAAGCAAGGCTTGAGATAATCCAGGCTGTGACTTGATTATTTAGTAATGGATTTTGCACTGTCAGGCTGATGTTTGGAATTGATTATCTGAAAAAAATCTTCTCTGACCTAAATGATTTTATTATTAGGAATACCTTTTTGTCTGGGATAGAGTTAGTTTTCTTCATAGTAACTAGTATGAGGCTATGACTTAGATTTGTGATGAAAAGTGTTGATAGTGAAGAGTTTTTGTTATTGCTGGCAGTTCTGACATAGTGTCAAGGAATTTCTCATTTCATCATCGAGAAAGCTAGGGTTTCTGAGGAGCTGGGAGAGCACGCAGATGGGACAGATGACCCCAACTGGCTCAAGGGATATTCCATACTCTGGCATCATGCTCAGCAAATAAAGCTGGTGCAGAAGGAGAAAGGGAGAATGTTCGGAGTAATGATATTTCTCTACCCAAATCACTGTTAAGGGTGATGGAGTCCTGGTCTTCTGGGGGTGGCTGAACACCTGCTTGTCCATGGGAAGTTTTGAATGAATTCCTTGTTTTGATTTGGTTGCATGTGGCTATTGTTTTTATTAAACTGTCTTTATCTCACCCCCCCAAGCATTTTTGTAGATGTATAATCCTCTCCCACATCCACCAGGGTGGGGGTCAGCGAATGGTTGTGTGGTCCTTTGTTGCCAACTAGGGTTAAATTATGAGAGGTGTGATTGGAAGTTTTTCCATTATGTGATCTGTATCATGCCTTTCTCTTCTTTGTTTTGATTGGTGCAGATTTCCATATTTCACTTGTGCCTTGTTTCCCCATCAAGCTTCCTCAGAAGAAAATGTCAGCTGAGTGATGGATTCCTCCTGATCAAGTATGTGTCACAAGGGAGAAAGACTATGTGGAAACAGCCAATGTGCAGGTAAGTCAACTCACAGCAGAGACAGAGCCTGCTATGTGACCAGGTTACCGCAGGAGGAAAGGACAAGGAGATCAACACCAAATTGCTGTACCCTTAAGGTAAGCACACCTCCTAAGAACAGCCCAGCTGACCCCAGTTATTTTTACCTTGTGTAGACATGGGTTAGGCTGGCCAATATCATGCCTGGCAATGAAATACCTACTATGTGAACGAGGAATGATGGGCTATCTGGGAAAGATGAATGCTTGGAGCAGGTAGTGGCGTTGGGGTTCCCATCCCATGGTCTCATCTATTTTTTGGTCCCCATGGAACTAATGAAATTTCTGTTTCCAGTGCTGGCAACTTACCTAGTATGTTTCATGAAAAATATGACAGGGCATTCATTCTGTGTTGTACAAGGAAAGTTCCTTTTGTCAGGCACAGTACTGCTGAAATAATGATGCAGTTGACTTAATAAATGGAGGAGTAGGTGTTTTCTGTTTCTGTATCAGTAAATGTAATAGTGAGTGAAAATGGTCCCGAGTAATGTAACAGTATAACATTAAACACTGTTCAATACAGAATCCTAGTACCCTCCCAAAAAATATTTTGTGTGCCTCAGGCTAGGGACCACTCCCAGTGAGCATGAGCCATCATTATGTTGTACAGAGTAAGGACATAAAAAAGCATAGTATTCAGCCTTGCAGGACTAGGATTAAGCCTTGCTGGTAGCCACAGGCTTTTCTAAGCACAGCTGCTACCGGCTTATGAGTTTCTAGGAGGCTTGGGAGAACATACTCAAAGCTAGTCTGTAATTTTAATATTTAATGAAAGTATGTCCTCAAGTATCTGCCAAATCTAACTAAAGGTGCTATGGTTTGTAATTGGACAGTGTAGTGCAGACCAACAGATTTACTACAAGGACATTTTTACATTCAAGCTTTCCAAATCCTACCAGTTTCTAGACCATAGCTTTAACTATAATACAACTTAAATTACAGTATTAAAATACTAATTAGAAGATTGGAAAAATGAAGAGATGCAAATGCATGTAAAAGCACAAGTGCAGTTTCCCAGTTTTCTGATTTTTTTTGCAGTGTCTCAATTTGCAGCCATTAGGCCCCCCGGCAACAGGTGAGAAATGGAAGTTCTCAGGGCTGCTGAACACCAGATATTCCTCCCAGTGGCTGACAAAAAAAAAAATTACTGTAATGTTCCTTCCTTAAGGTACTTTGGAAGAATTCACATTTGACATTAAATGAGAAACTTGGTCCAGAGGAAGATGTCCCTGCAAGAGTTTTGGAATTAGGCGACTTTCAAAGTTTCTTTCCAATCCAAACGATTCCATTCCAGGAGTCTAAGGTTTTATGACAGTCAGGAGCAAATAACATACAAACTCTTAAAATTATTTTTCCAGTACAGACATTTTAACTTTAGTGTCTATCCACTCTATCTATCTCTACTCATTTCACAAACAGATTTTTTAGAGTTAAATATATCTATTTTCAGCTGAAATATAGTCTTTGTCAATGAAACCAAGGAAAATTTTCTGCTGGCACCCATGAAATAGCCATATTATTGTGTTAAAAAGCATGGTTTTTCATTTGACCTTGTCTTTTGAAATGATTCATGGTTCTAATACAGTAATGAAATTGTTTGGAAACTTCTAAATCTCTAGTATTAGCACTCAAAAGTAAAGTAAAAGTTCTTTAGTATTATTAGATCTCAAAACATTAATTAGCTGCTGAGCACTAAATAATTATGAAATTAAAGATTTAGCTAGGAGCTGAAATTAATGCAATAGCTGTACTGCAGTATTAAAAACTGTAAATAACCATGTGCAATGCTATTAATAAGAGAACTCTTGCAGCTTCTTCTGAACCCAATGCTCTCTTGTTATACCAGCGTTGTGTTTATTAATAAGAATATAAATCTAAGAGTGCTGGAATCTCCACAGCAGAGCAAACTTTGGCACTATGTTTAAGTCTTCATGAAGTATCACCGGCTTTAAGTATCTCTGTAATGAAGAACTTTTCACACACATTTTTTTTCTCTAGCAAGGCAGAGAGGAAAAGCCAAGATTAAGACTAAAAATTGTGCTTAATCACCATGAAGAAAAGTTTAGGAAGACTGTGTGTGACATCCAGTGATTTGCCACAATATTGACAGTTTCTAGAGTACTGTCTTTCACCCTGTCTCCTAGGCATGAATCTGCACCACACTGCAATGCATGTGGGCTTAGCTGCTTGAACTCCTGTTGAATTTCATCCAATTTGAACTTCACCAATATTTCAGCATTCATTCCCAGAGTACTGAAAATTCATCACTGCAAGCTGAAGAAGAAATGTCAAGAGGTACAATCAGTAGGAAGAGAGTACATTTTAGTGTTGTAGCTGGAGCTACTCAGTAAGTTTTTCTTCTCTCAATTAATTTATTTTAGAAACCTATTTGAATTTGAATAAATATTCTAGTACTTAAAACACTTAATGTTTTGAAGACACTGTTGGAATGTTAATGCATTCTCCCAGCAACTGTTGTGATAGGATCCATGCTACAATATTTCCTAACACAGATGAAGAAACAAATATAGGAAATGGTATTTTCATGAATGCCAAATTGATCTAGCAATAGATGGCCTGTCAAAAATCAGTAGCAGTTATGTTCCTTAGTCAGATATCCCTGCTCAGACATTCCCTTATGAGTTTCTGCAGTTCTGGTATAATATGATGCTCCTTTGGTCTTGACTAACTTTCACAAGATCTGAGTTTTGTCTGTTGGAAGGGCAAATGTGATGGTGTAGTTGTCTGCAGGGTTGAAGAAGAAGCTTTGAAATTTGTCACGTACTCACCCTATTTCTTACAGTCATCTGTCTGTAGAAAGTGTAATGTTAAGGTCAGAAAAGCATCCTGGAGGTATAGCTGACTAGTAGTTAACATTTTATGCTGTCTGCGGCTCTCTAGTCAGAGTTATAAAAACTATTCAAAGCTCCCATTAGTAGTTGGCATGTTGTAGAAACACTATAGATGTCTTGGTTTTGGTTATTTTGCAGTGTTTTATTATTAGATTTTTATTTCCGGCTTTTGTCTTCTTTTTGATTTCACTTACAATTGTTTTCACTTGAAAGTCCTTAGTAGAAACAAGATATTGCCCATAAAATGCTACTTAGAAAAAGCCCTCCATTGTTCACAACATTGCAAAACTTCCACCAGTTAAGTAGATAATTATGTCTCATTCTTCGCAGAATTACAGAATCAACTAGGTTGGAAAAGACCTTTAAAATCATTGAGTCCAACCCATGACAGAACACCACTTTGTCAACATCCAGTCTCTTCTTAAACACTTCCAGGGACAGTGACTCCACCAACTCCCTGGGCAGTCCATTCCAATTCCCAAACCCCCTTTCTGTGAAGAACTTCTTCCTAATGTCCAGCCTGTACCTCCTCTGGCACAGCATAACACTGTGTCTTTGTCAATTTACTATCTCAGAATCTATACAAAACTTCTGGTTCCTGAAGAGCTAAATAAAAAGATTCATACCGCTTAGACAAAAGTTTTAATGCTCTTTACATTTAACTATAAATGAAAAAGTCTGATCTTTATTTCGTGAATTCTAATGGGAACTAAACTAGCTTTCTTCTTTACTCTTTACCTTGGAGTATTTGATCGCCGCCTAATCTGTGTACTTTAGCCCTTGGAGGGGCTATGCTGCCCATATCTGATATGGAGGAAGATGCTTGCAGGCCCCAGAAAGACTCCCAGAGAGTCAGACTCTTATGAACAATCATCCTTGTAAAAATGAAACTGTTGCGTATCCAAGGGGCTATCAGTCTGTAAAGTTCTAAAATATTTTAACTAAATTTCTGGTGTTATTTTCTCTTCCTAGAATAATCTACCTTACAATTGATAATGGAAACTACCAATTTTTCAAAGACGTAGTTTGATATTGCAAATAAAATGTGTCATCTCTTCTTTTTACCTGGCTAAGTCTTGTAGACGAGGATGCAAGCGTTAATTCTGCTTGACTGTTTTAAGATGCCTCAGGGAAATAAAGAGATAGGTATAGTATACATAAGAAACCAAAAATTATGGTAGTCACCTACATAGCTTGTTCTATCCAATGAAATAGAAATTACTTCTGACAAGCATATTATGAGTTTTGTCCTTAAAAAACCCCAATATTAAGCTGCAGAAAAGTACAAATTATAGACCTGCATTATTCAAATTAAATATGGAAGTTAGTATTAAGGTAGTTCTGTTAATTATAATTAAATATGTTCTTTAATGTTTTAATGTGATTGATAACCAGTAATAAAGTTGCTATTGGACAAGCGCAGAAATAATAAAGGCTAGTTCAGTCAGATTAATATGTAGTTGTAGCATTTATGTCCAACAGGAACTAAGTTCAAAGCAGTATTGCATTATAGTACTATATAATGACAATGGTATTTGCTGATTGACGGCAGCCCCGTGGAGAAGGTCTTGAGAACAATGGTCAATGAAAATTTGGAAGTGACCCAGCAACCTGAGTTTTCAGCCCAGAAAGGCAATCATATCCTGGGCTCCAAAAGTAGCATGACCAGTGAGGGACATGATTCTCCCCCATTCTTTGATTCTTTTATTTTTAGCAACAATCATTATTATTATTAATAATATCAATGTAGTTGATATCATTAAATTTTGAAGAAGATTTCATATAAAGTGTGTAGTGTTTCATCACCATATGTCTTAAATGTTGCTGCTGACAAAATCACTTAGCAGATAAGTTTCTGCTATACAAGCACATTGCAGAAAATGAATTATTGAAATTATTCCAACTAGAGATGCAGTCATCTCTATACTAACATCAAAAAGAATTTTTCAACAGGGGAAAGCATATGAGTTTGGAGAAGAACATTATTTCATTCATTGTGTTATAAAGATCTCTTCCTTCCTTCCTTCCTTCCTTCCTTCCTTCCTTCCTTCCTTCCTTCCT
>VZRM01001599.1:94149-108098 GCA_013397955.1 Grantiella picta
TTCCTTCCTTCCTTCCTTCCTTCCTTCCTTCCTTCCTTCCTTTCTTCTTCATGTCAGTACAGACTTTGTTTGTGAAAGATACCCTAATCTAGGAGTCTGGAATACAGTATCAAGTCTAATTGGACAAGTAATGTCTAATCCACACCATGTCAGAAGAAAATGGAGAGGTAGAACATGAAATACAGTGTACATTAAAAACAAAAGACACTTGCTGCAAGTTCAATAGAAATGGAAAAATATAATCAGTGTGACCTTTTAAAAAATAATTTAACAAATTAGTATCGTTAATATCTCACTAGAGCTTTAATTTTTTATATCTTGCCCCCAAAATGACAATTCATAACAAAATGTATTTTCAACTTTTTTCCTAGAGATCTTGTATACCAGGTTCCAACTTAACGTAAATTGAAATTTTAAGCCATGACACTTAGGAAAACATTTGCACTGAATATAAGGAGCAAGAGCTCATAGTACTGCAATAATATCAAGTTCTTCCAGACAACTGCATGCCCATTAATTGGCAAGATGTACTATAATGTATTCTTTCTAAACTGTAAGCAAAACCCACATGCAGACCCAAGGGAGTAAAGAAATAACACATTTGTTAAACATCCTTTAGTGATTTCCTCAGAGATGTCCAACAAGAAAAGAAGATACGATGTCTTTGCTGTATCTCTGTCAGAAATAGGCTTCTGAAGATCGCCAAAGTGTGGGTTGTGCTGCAGATATCTATCCGTAAATACATGTAATCTTTCAAAATAAGGATCTTCACTTTTGAAAAGACTGACTTTATCATGTCAATCATGTGAATCATGCCAAAATATGAAAAGAATATGTTGTACAAATGCTAGAGAGCCAGAGCCGTTAATAATATAATCAATACAATTCTATCCAACCCTGCACTATAAAGCTTGAAAACTCTGAAGATTAACTATTGGCTCAAAGGGGTTCCTGCACCACAGGAAGCATCAGTGAATAATGAAACTTCTAAAGTTCTTGTGATACATTTGAACTTAGAGGCTATTCTTCCTTACATATATTGTTACTGCTTTTGTAAAGTGTTAGACAAGAGGTTTAAGTTTTTAGTTCAGAATCTGAAACTTAGTAGCTTGATGAGCTCAAAGAAACAAATCTTACTCTTAAAAAATTCTCATCTGTAAAAGAAGTTTAAGGAGATCTGTTTCTTTATAGCTTTGAGGACAAATTTTTGTCCACGATTTTTGAAAACTAGTCTAAAAAGGTGATACCCTTTTGCTCTCAAACTCCTTTAAAATTAATGATCAAAGAAGGAGGAAGGGGAGTAGGCCTAAGAGAATGTTACACAGTTTAAATCTGTCAGGAATACTTCTGCCTCATTTTCATGCTGTGGGTTAGGGCCACATTGCCATCATGGCTGCCCATACAGGTGAGAAAAGTAAAAGCTGTGATGGTCATTATTTTAGAGTTAAATACCGAAATACCAAAATACCAGTTCACCAAGACATCACAAACTCAGTACTTTTGCATAAAATTCCCTAGGCTGTGTTAGGAAAGAGGTCAAACACAGGCAATTTCTCTATTAAATCTTTTAATATTACATATATGAATTCTGATTTTTATTTAATACACATAAGTATTATGCTAAGTTATATAAGGTCACTAATTATTCACATTATTTTGTCTCTTCTCTGGTTAGGCAACTAAGGCTTAAATTCAGGCACTTCATGTGCTGTGAGAGATTGGAAGAATTGGTGGCTGAAGATGCTTTGTGTGTGGGGGGAAGAGGCAGAGCCTGTCTCTAGTGAGGGGATGCCGTGCCCCACACCCCACACCCCCCACTCCTCTGGGCCTGTATTCCAGCCCCACAGAGGCCACCAGTTCCTGGCACATCAGTGGAAATGCTCCACACCTGTCCCTGGAGCCCCTAACCCAGCTCCTGAGGGGTCAAATGATCAGCCACTCAGGAGCTCGATCAGTTTTTGTCAGCTAAACACCATTGGAACCAGGAGTGGTAGCTACATTTGTTCTTCTCTACATCTTTTCTGTCTTTCTCTTTCTTCTTCAAATTCCTTTTTGGAATTTTTGAGTAATTTAAAATCAGTCAGGCTTGGAGATTGCTGGTTTGAATGGGTGAAGTTAATGCTTTGGGTAGCATTTTATGTTGATTAAACACTGCTCTAAACCTCTGGCCAAAGTTCTTTGATTTTCTAAAATTTCTAGTAAAGACTTTTTTGTTTTGTTTTGAACTCTTGAGAATATCTTGTCAGTATTTCTCCCGTTTGTCTAATTCAGAGTACAGGAACCACTGTAAGACCTTTTAAAAGTCTAATTGAACAAGTTTTGGGGCCTTACATATAGACTTTCAGACTTTTTCCAATTCAGGATGAATTACATTAAACCTTTTTTTGTGTAGCACATATAATTTATCTCACGCTTAGTCTAGGATGTTCATATTCTGTTCTGATATTTCCACAGATTACTGGACTTCTAGGACTTTTGAGAGTAATACTTTATGTTTGATTTTTTCGTAAAACTCATGTTAACAATCAAGATAGGAATATTTCATTTTGCAGGAAGCTCTTTCATCTAACTTCCTTTTGCTTAAAGTAAATAAGTATAATTGATTTCTGACAAGAATCACAAAATTAGGACAAACATACAGAAATAACATATTAAAATACTTCAGTATTTTTCATTCCGTTACCTTTGTTTTAATTTCTTATGTTTAGGAATCATACATAGTTTTCAAAAACTGCTGTTAAAACTTCACTCGCTTTCCCAGCTTTTACATGCCTATTGTGCTTTTGTCCTCTAGAGATGGAAATAACATTATTCAAAACAAAATAAAATAACAGAAATATTTTTCATATCAAGGTTATTAACTTCACTTTGAACCATTCTACAGTTGTTATTTTGTTTACTTTTCCATCATTAGTACCGTTTATAGCCTGGCATATTAATGCAAGAATTTCTAAGTAGAGTCCATTAGCTTGGTATCCATTTTAAAGGCATTTTGTTCATTGAAAAATTGTTCCTTGAATTGAAACAGAAATTAATTGAATCAGAAACCATCTGAAAGTTAGGCAGTTTGGCTTTTGAAAAGGTAGGCTTGACAGTAAGGTATGTCTTTTCTGCATTAGAAGCAGCTACAGAGGATCTACTTCAGTCTTAAAACTGAAAACCTGCTGGTAAGCTAATTTTGATACTGCATAGTTAATTAATTACTACATTTTAAAAGCACCAAACTTTTCCAGGGCTTCTTTTTTTATTACCAGCTGTAAAGTTCTTTAGAGGAAACTTTTTTCTATTTTAACAGAACAGAAGTAATGGTAATCAGTACAGTAATGCCAGAACTGAACTCGACTTTCTGTTTCCATGAGGTTTCAGGGAAAGGAAGGGACTTTTATTTATCCTTATATAGATATGAAGCTCTTTTTTTCCCAGAATGAAACAATTTAATATCGCAGTTCAAAACTGTCCATTTATTTTTGAGTCTTGTTTCTCAGCATGTTAAGTGAGCTGTAGTAAAATGAAATATAAAGCACAGCTTGTGCAAGGCCTAGTTTTTTTCCATAATATTTATCTATTGACATTTTTCCTATCTCTTTCCCTTCACAAAATGTTTAAATGCTTCTACGTAGAAAGATGCTCAAGACAGGTTAATTCCATAATACATACTCTTGGAAATGTCAAGAGAAGAAAGACTCTGAATCAATTTCATATTCAATATTCATTAAAGAGGAATGAGTTTGCATTTGCCTCATTTAGGAGCTATAAAGCATACAAAGGTAGCTAGAAGGAGGCAGGGAACATATTTAAATCTCCTAGTAAACAGAAACATGCTTATGAAACACACCTTATGAATGAATTAAGGTAAAGAGCCTTGGGACAGTTTACAGTTTTCAATAGCCTTTTCAAAAAAATCTCCATTTCTAAAGGTTTAATGAAAGACTTTTTGTAACACAGTATGGAAGATGATAATCTTTTTATTGAATGCACGGTCTGATATAAATATTTACTTAAAATTCCAGTACACTGATACAGGCAATTTCTTCCTTATCCTCCAGAAACATTACATGACATTTTAATTAGGGAGATATACAGATGGATGCAAGGAAAAATTATATTTGATATTACTAAAATTAATTTAACACCATATAATTACCCTCCACATCAAACAAGAATGGGCTATTAATTTTGATAAGAAGACATTTATAACAGAATTCCTTCCCAAGAAAATAAAATACCATGAAAAAGCTCAAGTGAGCTATATAAACTACACAGATATTAATGTAAAATGTAAAACTGTAATTAAATTGAAATTACCATAAATTTGTTACAAAATACAAGCATCATTGTTATAGTATAAATAATTAAAATAACTAACAAAACTGTTTCAGCAAGCAAGTATACGTGAACTTACATGCCTTAAAACAAGGGCTCAGGGCATCTAATGCAGAGATAGGTAGATACATAATGTAGATGGACTAGATCATCTCTGTTGGTACAGATTTTACTTGTCTGACTGGATAGGAATTATAAATGCTTGATTTACAAAGGCAAAACTGACACTCCCATGTTAATTAAATGAAATTTAGATGAAAAATGTACCGAAATTATGCACCTCATTAGGAGATCTGAGTATCTTGCTAGGTTAAGATCTATAAGATAAAATCAGAAAACAGTTCCACTTAAGAACATACTGTTTTATAAGCACTTCATATACCAAATTAAAGATAAAACCCAACCCCCAAACTCAAAACCAATCCCATATGCACAAAAAGAAAGAAACAAAAAACACCACCAGCCCTCCGCAAACAAACAAAAAAATTTAAAAAAAAAATGTTTAAATGTTTCACCTCTATGTGATGTGGATAAAGGTCAGTGATGACACATTTATCTTAACTCAAGCAGTTTAATATTTTTGGACACAATGAGATTGTGGATACAGGGTAATTCTGAAAACACTACAAAGAAACAGTTGTTTCTATCACTAACCCTCCAAAAGATGCATCATTTATCCTACCAACACCACATATTGTACAGTTCAACATGTGCCTTAGTGGCTCCTTGCATCATTATAGGAATGCCAGTAAGAAACCTTACCGACAGGAGATATTAATATTTTCCTTCCATGTATTTTATTAAATGAAATTTAATTTTTATTCCTTGATGCTTTAAGAAAGGTAAAGCTCTGAATTTGTAAGCTGAAGGGTAAAGTGTGAATTGATTTTTTTCTTTTCTTTTGAAGCAGAATTTCACAATGGTGCTGTGTAAACACTGTCTCACTGGAGAGGGTACTTGACAAGAGTGAATCTTTCATTTTACAGGCTCTTGCAGGTAAGAGTATAATAGTCAATACATTGCCAGCTTGTAAAATTGTGAAGTATAACTCACATTTTTGTTGCACTTAGTAATTTCTTGGTTTTTTAGATCAGACACTGAAGAAATGGAAAAGAAATTTTTGAAAATTAGGGGAAACTGATTAATGCATGAAAAATGAGTCAAAATGAGGAAACTTTACAACAAACTAGTATCTAATTTTCAAGGAGTTCAATGACTAAAAAGATAATTTAGGAAATATTATGAAATTATTTATACTATGAGCTAATTTTGCAAGCTGCAATCAGAAAGTCGCTTTCAAACTCTTGTTATCCAAAAGCTCAGTTACAAGCATATTTGGGGTTGCCTATGCAGTATTTTTTGCTTGGTTTGCTTTGAATTCTGTCTGGTATTGCACCGAGTGAAGGATTCCTAAGAGTGCTGCCCTCACTAGGTTCCCCTGTGTGGAATTATCTTATTCTGAGTTATATTTTGTTCCACCAAATTTATGTCAGGTTATACCTGAGATGTTGCAGGTAACAAAACTTCCAGTGGTTTTGGATCTGGATTCTTTCAACATCCAGATACCCTAATGTGAATGAAAACCTAGATGAGAAAACAGGCAAAAAATATTTATAAATGGTCTAGGTAAATTTCCTCTCAATTTCATGAGGAACCCACAAATACCCTTTAGCTCCAGGACAACTTGGCATTTAAGCAATCCAAGCATCTGGAAGGCATCTTCATTTTTTAAATAAACCTCCAAACCAATATTTATTTACATAAGAGACAGTAATGTACTTCCTAGCTTCCTGAGCTTTATTAAGTTGTTTGTATCATTGCAGCAAAGAGGATGCTTACAGAATAACTTTTGATAGTTCTCCTTATCACACATGAAGAATCCCAAAGCTGAACACTGATGAATGCAAACATTTAATTCCTATTCAAGATCCTCGTGAAAAGATACATTGAGGAGGAAGTATTTCTCTTCAGAACATCTTTGAAGCCTTTCTCTTTGAGATTATGAGATCACAGTACAGCTAAAAATTTACTTCAAACACAGTGGTAGGG
This sequence comes from Grantiella picta, assembly GCA_013397955.1. Taxonomy (NCBI): domain Eukaryota; kingdom Metazoa; phylum Chordata; class Aves; order Passeriformes; family Meliphagidae; genus Grantiella; species Grantiella picta. Next base: position 100,522 of record VZRM01001599.1, read on the forward strand.
AAGTAGAATAATGTCTTCCAGTCATATTTATTTGGTCAGGTCAACATGCATCAGTGAATTTCATTCAGAATTTATCATCCAGTTGACATAATGCAAGGAAGGGGAGAGTCACAAAGATAAAGTGTTCTCCCTTTGGTTTTAAACATCAAATCTGTTCAGGAACATGTGCCAACACATGCAGTGTTGGAGGTATTTGGGTACCAGTGTCACTTGCCACCTCAAGCATCTGAGGTGGTGTCTGAGTTCTGGTCAGTTTTATTGAATTATCAGTGGACTTACATTGGTCAATTGCGGCTGCTAGTAATCATCAAAATCAAATTCCCTACTCACAGATGAGTGATTTTAACTGGAACAGCAAGTATTAGAGATTTTGCCTGTATTCAATCACCAAAATAATATTCAGAAAGCCTGATAACTAGTCCTGTGGAATTTCTCAAATTTGCTTAAATCAAAATAGGACAATATTGCCTAAGAGTTTCATATTTTTAATATTGCAATTCAATTGTTTATAATAACTCAAATTCTTTGAAAATTATTTCAATACAGTTAAGATATGTATCAGATCATATCATATGTGAAAAATTACAGTACAAACATGAGTCTGTGACCATTTGAATGCAGCAGTCAGTATTAAGTATTTTGTTATGAAACCATTAGTCACAATCTACTGACTTCATAAAAAGTCCATCACAGAACACTGTTGGAGGAATTTGATTGTCAATAAATGTAAAATTGCAGCTAGAATTTTCAGGTATTTGAAAGCAATTCACATAATTGTTCCATAAATAGTGTGTTTCTCTCTCCCTGTGGGTAATAATATATATTTATTTGATTATATAATGGTTAATTATGTACTTGAGAGAACAGACAATATTTATTAAAAAACAAACAAACAAAAATTTCCAAACAACCAAAAACCCAGGAAAACCCAGGAAAAACCAATATCACAAGCATAATTCCTAAAGTAATTTTTTTGTACTGCTCGTATTCTCATTACATTTAACAAATCTCCTGGTTTATTCACCTGAAAGTCCCACATTTTTTCTTCATTAAAAAGCCCTAAAACTGAAGAATGAACTCCCCCAAAAAAAACCTCACAAATCCCCAGATAAAACGTCTTCTGAAAACCAAAAATTCATAGATATGGATTTTAAATCCTGCACATTATTCTTTAGGACAGATTGTCTCTGAACTGCGTACTATACTCTTTATCTTAGCAACTTCAAGATGAAATCTGCACAATGTTATTTCTGACCAGATTTATATATTGATGCAAAAATTATGATGAAGTTTATAGTTTTAATCTATATGTTTGTCCACATATATATATATACACACATAAAGTTTGAATCAAATATCCCCATTCTCTGAAAAATTAACGTCACTAAGGCCCACAACCTTAACATCCACAAACAAATTCTTATTCCAGTTGAATGAGAAATAGTTGGATGGGCTTTCAAACTCCTGACTGACAGAATTTGAAGAGATACAGGAGTTCTGCTGTGATGAAAATAGTAAAGCATGCTTTTCATCACCCAAAATGATCATTTTTTCTACATTTCAGTTACTCCAATTTCTGATTCAACTATGGCTCAGATAATCGTAGGAAGCTTTCAAAGTAACTTAAAATCTATTTGAAGTAAAAAAAAATTAAAGCTAGCGATTTCTTAATTGAGGATGGATTAAGACTCTTTGATTTGATGTGAACAATTGCTTGTAATTTGAAAGAGTCTCTGCTTAGCCATGTAATTAATGGTAATCCAAATTGACTATAAGTTAGAAGTTTGAAATTAATTAACAACCTGAACAACCCAAAATTTATTTGCCTTTTTTTCCCTTTTCTTTTCCATTTCTAGGGATCTCGTTCATCCTCTTTTTTTTTTTCCAGTATGTTGGAAAAGCTTATGTCCAAAACGATTATGTTTCTTTCATTGAATCTTCTATGCAAAAAAAAATTGCAATTGCAGAATTGTCTCTCATTAGCTGATGTGAAATTCTGTGGAACAGAAGCAGACAATATAAGTGAAATTTTGATTTTTAATAGAAGTATCATGTTGGGGATTGGACTTTTGATAATGAGATAAAATGGCCAAAAATAAAACTGCACATGACTGGTAGCAAAGTTTAAAATTACACAGGGTAGCAATTTAGAAGTTTCTTACTTTATTTCATGTTAAAGAAATCACTGTGTTAATCTCAAGTATATAAATATATACATACTCATTTCATATCCATCTAAACCTTCCTCAAGAACATTGCAAAGAAAACACATTTGGAGAAATATTTTTTTAAAATTCCACATTTTGTCTATTTTGGCTCTGGCAAGAAGAAGTGAGAAGGAGGAGGGATTGATTGTTAATTTTTTGTACCAAGTTTGATCCAAACAGGTCAGAAATTAGAAGCTAGAAATATGGTTTATAATGGAAATGCTGAAGACAACTTATCTCGATCAACATGGTTCTAGTGAGTGCTGCTGCAACACATGATTTATTTCAGTAAGTTGAATTGCTATGTATGGCAGACTCCTATAACCATGACAGAAGGTACAGTAATGAGCTAATTTCAACAGCTTGTTATGTAATGAATTAGTAATCCATTATTTATAAAACTTAAAATTAAGTCACTTCTAAAAAAAGGATAGATAATCATTAATTTTCATCAAGTAATTTGCTATTGCCTAACTTAGGATGAAAATATAGACGAGATAAAAGACAAAATTTTCTCACCTTCCATCATTAAAAAAAACCTTTCATATGAGAGCAAGAGACAAAAACATAATAGTCCAGATTCTGACAGTGGGTAGCTCATTGCACAGGAAAGTTTGGGCACTTCATTTTGGCAACATTAGCGAAAAATATTCACCTAGCACTGAAACAGAGCCAATGAAGAAATTTTACATAGAGAAACTTATAAACTTCCATACACAACCACATGCTTACAGATATGCTTATTTTTGTAGGAATATATTTAAATAAGAAAGAAAATTCCTAAATCCTTTTAAATTGTGTGAAAAGCACAGATAGGAAGGTATATAAATAGCTCATTAGGAAGTTAAAAATTATTGCTGTTTAGATTAATTGTAATCATTTTTTGGTAGATTGGTATATGTTTATATATTTTTATATAAATTGGTGGGTACAGACCAGGTCTCCTGCCTCTCACTGTTCATATAATCCAGTGAGCTAGGCTGTGATTTTTTCAGCACTTCTCAGAAGATATGGCATTGATAGATGAACAGAATAATTGCCATTTTGAGTTGACCTCATTCTTCTGAAATAAGTCTACTTTAAGAACAGGTAGAGGACTGTCCAAATTAGTCACTGTCAGAATAAAATAAGCCCTGAGAGGCTGGACTTTAAGCTCTAAGATGCACATAAGTTATCTCTTTTAAAGACAAGGAATTCCAAAATTATTATTTGCAGTTTTTAAACTCTCAGAAAACAGCATAGTATGTCTGTAAGCTGTGAATACTTATATGCTAAAATTTTATTTCTTTCTTGGAGAAGATTTTATTTAATTTTTATTCCTTTTTCATCTTCCTTTTTCTTTTGCTCTTAAGAAAATATTGAAAAGTTTTCAAGTAGATGAAGACCTGACTAATTAGACTCTTTTGAGCAAACATGCAAGAATTCTTTATAGCAATAGAAAATCTGGAACTTTCCTTGAATCATGAAACACAAACTTTTATTATGATAGAGAGCCAAAACTGTTGTTGATTACAAGTCACTGTTTTCCACAGAGAGAACCTATGGAAAAATCTAAAAATGAATTTGAGATTTTTTAGTTTAGACATAGAGAAGACCAAACACTGAATCATCCACATCCCACGTGACTTATTTAGAAGGCAAATATGGCAATATTTTCATGTCCAACCTAATGAGTAACAAAATATTTCTAGCAAACAAAAAATGACTAAATAAAAGAACTCATAGACTGTTACTATTTTTTAGACTATAAAAAGTGAGAAATCCAGGTTCATATATATCCAGACATGAAAACCAAGTTTGAATTTGACTTTTTCAAGAAATGGCCTAGCCACTTGGACACAGATAGGTGTCACAGAATTAACTAGGTTGGAAAAGACCATTGAGATCATCAGGTCCAACCTGGAATAAAACAACATTTTGGGTTGCCCCAGAACAGGTACTTTGAAATATATTCTGACACCTATTTCATAGGGTGGCATTAAACACTTTGTTTCAACTGTTGAATCCTACCCTGTTCCTTGGTTGGGCTCCCTTCATCTTTGCTTGTCCACTGAGATCCTGCTCAGTGAAGCCTGTTCCAGCATTTCCTCATCTCCAGTAACCCACCTGTAATTAATTTCTTATTTCACCTCCAGAATTTACTACCTCTACACCTCAATTTGGTGCTTCTGGTATTACTAACTAGGTCCATTGCTACCTCAGTATTAAATAATATTTTGGATATGGTCAACAAGATACTGCTGGCCTTGAAAACTGCTCCTGAAAAGGCATCAGTACTCCCCTTCATTATCGGGGTAGCCTCTCTCACATTACTCTCCTTTCAGTGTTAGTGAAATCCAGTCACCTTGCGACACTGTATCCCACTTCCTGCTGGTGGTCTTGCACGTTTTAGGGTGAGGTGGCTCAGATGTTCAGCTTAAAAGCCCATCTGACTCCACTTCAAATTTAGGGAGGTGAATCACTCCCGCAGTTGTAAGTCCCTGAGAAGATCCTGTCCATTTCATTTTCATTTGCTCTGATGGTTCTCTCTAGCCTTCTCATTTCCTCCTGTAACTCCTCCAACCACTCAACTCTTCACAGACAGCATGGATCCTGCGGGATGAAAAGCCATCTCTCCTGGCATTACAGAGAGGCCCCAGGCACTTCCTGAAGCCTGGGACTTACAGGGTGGCATCCACCATCTGGATTGAAGCATCTGGTCCAGCAGGGAGAATTATTCCAACACCTGCTGGTTATTTGTTGTGTCCAGCAGTTTATCCTGTGGTGCTCAGTGATTTCTCATGATCTTTTCAGTGAGCTACCTTTTCTCAGCACCTGGTCATCTGCCTTTTTACCTTAATAATATTAAGCTGAAAGTATATCAGATTCATACTCTTCTCAATAAAACATTAATTAATGGCCTCAGCTATTTAAATTCATCTGCTATTTCTTCCAGCAAAACTGTTCATGTGGTAATAATGTGAAGATATCCTCATGGGCCCTGTTATGGGCTTTTCTTTCATTGCAATTTAATTTTAACTCAGCTTTTAATTTACATTCAATGTCTTTCACATTATTTAAATCATCAGCCTGTATACATACGATAAAAAAGTAAAATCTATTTAAAACCTGGAATTATCTGAAAAGACAGTTTCTAAAGAATTGTATTCAGGGGAGCTGAAGTCATTGATAAAAAATAATAACTTTGTAGTCTCTAAACTGTTGTAGGTAATTTAGGTAGTGAAGTAGGTAGTGAAGTTTTGTTTCATCACAGAGATTGGAACACATAATTGGAAGACATAAAGTTAATTTCATTTAAAAAGGAATTACTTTCCTTGGTCTTTAAATTCTAATTGATATTGCTTTTAGCCAATAAACATTATAAATACCTATATTGCACTCTTGGACAATGACATGGCATATATATAATTATACATGTGTATATGATATTTATAAATCAATGATAATATTTCACTCTGGCTGTTCCTGCTAACTGAATGCTGTTGGCTGACATCAGATGAAGGAAAACCATAACAACAAAGGAATTTTATTCACGATCAAAAAATTGTCATGACACAGTAAAAAAATTAATGCCTTTCTGAAGAGACAATGACATTACAGTACTGAGCCAAACAGCCTTAAATCTAGTATTGTTACAAAATTCATCTTGGATACAGTAAATCAATGCAATATCCTGCTTTTATTATATTACATTTTACTCTTAGTTGGCATGTATTTTTTACAAAAGCTTCATGCAAAAATCATTGTTAGTTTTGATTCAAGGTTGCTAAACTAAATGACACACTGACACAGACTACCACAAATAATGTAAAACCAGATTTTTTTTTCATTTTCACAGTCACATCTATCTATCCTTTGTCCTAAACTACTTAGATAGTTTCAGTTCTCTTCTAAAGGAGAAAAAAAATTAACCTGGAGTCTTTGGCTTTTGCTACACAATGTAGCATCAAATTTTAAATCATCAGGCTTCATTATTCTGAATAGCTTACAGAAACCTGGTTGGTGGGCACATCAGAGATACATTAGCAGAGCTGGCTCCAGGTGTGCCTTCTATTAAGAAAAGCAGAGAAGAGAATAGTAGGAGTAGCGTGGCTGTGGTATTTATCCAAACTCATTAAATCTTTCATGCAAACTTGGACAGCTTATCAAGTTTACCTGGATCGTTTCTTTTTGCTTTGTACTAATGCTGTGGTGCAAAGGGAATACCATGTCTGCCCATTTCCCTGAGCTGAAGATTACTGTTCCATGAACTACAAAGCTTCTAAAAATATATTTTTGCTATTTTTACTCTTCTCTAATGTAAAGACTTCACAGTAGATATGGGTATGGGTTTGGAAAAGAGACATATGTTGAGAAATACAAATTCCTGGAAAGCACTGATGACATGGAAAAATTTGGCTGTTTTAACATGTAATTAGTATCTCTTGAATAGGCCTTGTAGATCAAAATATTACTCCTACCTTCCTACTGCTATATTACTGCACAGTCTGGAAATTGAATCAATTAGTATCTATTAGTGTGGTGGGTTTACCGTGGTTGAATGCCTGGGGCTCACCCTAGACACTCTGTCACTCCCCTCCTCAGCTGGACAGAGGAGAAGAAAGGGTCAAGGGCTGAGTTAAGGACAGGGAGAGACCACTCAGTAATTACTGTCACAGGCAAAACAGACTTGACTTGGAGAAATTAGATTAAATTATTACTAATAAAAATCAGAGTAGGATAATGAGAAAATAAAATCCAAATCCTAAAGCACACCTTCCCCCACCCTTCATCCTGGGCTCAATTCCATTTCTGAATTTCCAATGACTCAGGGGGATAAGGAAAGGGAGCTGCTGTCAGTTAATCATGTATTGTCTCTGCGGCTCCTTCCTCCTCAGGGGGACGACTCCTCACACTCTTCCCCTGTTCTACTTTTGCTTTGACAGTGGTTCTTTAAGGATCTGAATCACCAATTCATCAAAATGTGTTATGTAGCAATGTGGGTTTTTAGGATTCCATGTGGCTCTCCTTTGTTCCCCCGCCCTGTATACTATTGGTTCATTTTGAAATATGCATCCTGCTGTACCTGAAACCTATTGGTGTGTACTCTTTGCCAATTTTCTCTTCCTCCTCCTGGGACTGGCTCTGAGAGAGTCAGCCCCGCCCCCTTCCTTTCCCGTATAAGCTGATGTCTGCATCCACTTGAGGTCTTCATCTCTGAGCTGCTAGCCCCTGATACCATCCCTTGCTTTCCTGCCCCCCTCCTTCCCATGCACCCCTTTTTCCTTACCCCAAATAAACCTCCCTGGCAGAACAGAGATGGATTCCAGTTCGTTTCTTCGTCTTACTTTATTTCCTGCTGAAGTTCTGTGGCTACGAGACTCACACCAC
>VZRM01001599.1:108131-139464 GCA_013397955.1 Grantiella picta
CCGGGGCCCCCCCGCCCCGAACCTGGTGGAGATATGCAGACCAAGGACCTCACTTCGGGGGGGAGATGGCTCCTGCAGCCCCCCCGGAGCCTGCTACAACAGTGTTACTCATATTCATCCTGAGGACAAGGGTATGAGAATAGAGAACTGGACATTTTATATTTTCTTTCTGTGTTTAATGGAAGCTATTATATTTGTGTTCAGTTTGTAATATGTGCCTGAGACCTTTGAACATTTTATGCAATAAATATTTTTTATGGTCACTAAAATCAGTAAATAAGTACATATGATATGGAAGTTCATTTGTCCTGCAAATAAAGTACGAGGAAGTGTAGCTTAAATCTGTTAAATATCCCCAGTAGGATGATGTTATGCCCAAGGCATCAGACACATTGAGAGAGGATTGATTTTCTCCTGCTTCATTTTGTCCAATGAAAAAACAGTCAGTCTCATAAAAATGAAAGATAAATGGATAAAACAAATAAACCAGGAATGAAAAAAGCTGGAAACATGAAAAGTCAGATCAATGTTTAAGCTGATAGTGTTTATGGAACCTTTCTCAATAGTATTTATGATTAAAAAAGGGTCTTAAAAGTTAGATGCTTTTTCTATATTTGTAAAATGTCTATATTATTTACATAGTAATTCTACAGACAAGTCAACATCAGTACATTCCTGCACTGTATGACTCCCAAACATCAAACAAAGCTGTATACAATTTATGAAGATGGGTAATCTGTCATGTCAATAACATTTTATTTAGCAACATATACCAATAAGAAAATTGTATTGTATCTGATCTATTTTGCCCATTTAAATGCCCTTGGACATTTGAGACATTTGAAGAAAATCCTGTCATGTTTATTTTCATGAGCCTATAAAAGTGAAATCAGATGTCAACACAAAAGCCCATAAATAAACAGCATCAAGTTCTAATAAAATGTAGGAAGAACAGTTTATCAGTATCAAATTATTTGATACTGATATTTATCATATCTGGTCCTGTTCTCTAGACATCTTAATATCATTAAGGAAGGAGGAAAAACTGACAGTTAATTTCAAAACCTGCTTTAGTTTTTGCATGTCAAAACAAAAGACCCACCTGTTGAAGTGATTAAAAATATTTTGAAATAAGAAATTGATTCTCCTATGCCTTAAGAAGTATATATATTTTTGATATATATATATACCTACCAAAAGGAGTGCTTTTATTAGAAAAACCCATAACACTATTCCCTATATTAATATATGTTCTTTAGCAAGGTATTAATGTAAAATAAAGCTTTTTTATATGAGAGCGCTTCTATCTACACTAGCTCCTGGAAAGCTGTATTTTTTTTTTTTTTTAAATATCAATCTTCCCACAGGATGGATGTACAAAGCTTACACTTTTTTTTCTGGACCTGTAATGGATACCCCAGAACTGAGAGAAATAGACTTGCCATACTCTACAGCAACAGGACGATCAATCAACAAGACCCTCCAGCTGTAATATAAAGTGACAAGAAACTAAAAATAATCTAGATGCACAAGGTGTATCTCAGAGTTGCCCAGGTAATGAAACAATAGTTTTGTTTAACATTACTTTCTTTTCCGTCTTGAAGGCTCATGGAAACTGCTGAATGGCAGTATAAGAGAGGAAGCTTGAGAGGCCTATGCTAAAATAGATCTGTTGTCTAACAAACTTTCAGCTGATGATATTTTAATTTGCAACCAAAATTGATCTGTAAGTGAGAGGTCCTGCTCTTCTAGTCTTTGCAGTCCCTGTAATTTCTATCTTGGAGAGACTTTAATTATCCTAAAGTGAATAGGTGAAAGAAGGGAGTCTGTCCTGTGCTCCTTTCTTCTATACCTCTGTTATGTACAGCATTTAGAGAATTCTGTAACATCCAGAGATGTAGAAATATTCAGATAAAGTCTGAATTGTGTGTTGAATTGCATCATCTTTCATTTGGTGTTTTCAAAAATTTCCTCTGATTCTCTGTATAATACCTTGAAATTTACTTTTACCACTACATTTCATCTTTTCCCTCAGACCTTTGTACATAAGGATCCATCCTTCCATCTTCATCAGTATTTTAATAGGTGTCTGCCAGGGAGAAATAACCTAGCTGGACTTTAATGTTTTTTTCATATATGTATATATCTGGGCATTTTCCTTTAAAATACAGGGAATACACTCTTCAATAATATCCTCAACAACAAAACAAAGAGTGGTAAATCAATATTAACAAAATTATACATATGACTAAATTGTACCCTCATTTTTTTTCAAAATAAAAATGTGAAATCATAACTGCATAAATAATCTTTTTGAATTCAGTACAGAAATGTCATGTCACAAGACGTGTTTCAAACGTTAATGGACAAGTGTAATCAAAAGTGGTAATTACACTAAATTTAACAGATTTGTCAACATAAACTGTGATTATTTCATAAATAATCATAATAATTTAAAAATCTACTGAAAATATTCCCCATTTAAGTGAAAACATGTTTGACAAATGCCAGGATTACTAGCAAAAAAGCCCCCAGCCTGTCATCTATTCTATTGCACTAGACTAAAATGAGTTAATTCACTGAGAAGATGTAAAGAATGTTCAATAATTCATTGAAATGTAAAATTTATTTGGGAATGTATGTAAGATAAAGTATCATGTGAATATGACTTTTTTAAAAAAATATTTATATTAATCTACTGGTTTTCTGGTTATTTACATCACAAAGTTTTCCAATTCTTGAATACTCTTTGTGGGTCTAAAATTACAAAATTAAATTACCTGTTAAGACTAAGGATAACATATATTAGATTTTCAAGGGATGCATGTTTCCAAATAATATCTGTATTGTTTTTCACTTTTATATGGTTTCTAATTTTTTACACATAATCTCCAAACTTTTGGATGTCTACTTAAACAGAACTGAGCTCCTGAAGATTCTGATTACCTATTGATTTGATTACCAATCAAATTTAGTAACAAAAATAAAATATGGTTGATGAACATAGATTTTATTTCAGATATACATGAATTTAAAAAAAAAATCCTATTAAATAATTTTAGTTGCATTACCCTAATCCATAAGTTTGACCTTAGATGTCAGGTTTTTTCTCTGAAATGGCAGAGAGCATACTTAAAAACACATCTGAATGACTCCCTTCCTATATAATGATGACATGAATTTCCAGACAAGGTAGAAATTTTTGGAAAAATCATCTTCTTAAGATTATAGGAGAAACCTTTTCAATCTCTTCTCCTTCCTTTCCCATTTTACTTCTCTGGGATAGGAGTGGACTTAAAGATTTCCACACTTTCAAAAAAAACCCCAGTAATTAAATTTATAACAGTTGGAAAATCTTCAGTCATATGCTTGTAACCTCTGAAATGAGAGACAACAGCCAGAAACTGGAACAGAATACATCACATTTCAGAAAATAAGCAGAACATCACATTAGCAGAACAAAATCTGCATCCAAAAAAGGGAAATTAATAGCAGATTTACATTACTGTAATTATTTCAACCTTATTTTTTAATTATTTTTCCTGTATAACTATTCACTGAAATTGGTAAATAGCAGAAGTTACTGAAACTAAGTTATCAAAAGTTTCTTTGAGTTCCTTAAAACTAGGAAACAATTTAAAAGAGACAATATGTCATGGTGACAGCAATTCTGCCTTTCACAGTTGATACTGTGCGTACGGAAATTAGAGGTCCTTTCTTTCTGGGACAAAGAAACTTGTTCTTTAGAGTTGGTTTATTTTAAATACAACTGGATTTGTACATGAAAACAGATAAACTTCTGTAGTGTTATATGTGATGACTAATTCTAGAGATGTTGAGAATATGGGAGGAAGAGCTAGGTATTGAAACTGCAGGAAGGTTATTTGTCATCCTAATGTGAAGTCAGTTGTGGAAGACAGAGGATACAGAAAAAGTACCTCATTGGCTCTTAGATGAATGTTGGTGCAACTTGCTGATGCCTTAAAGGATAATTTTGCCTATGAAGAACAATGAGGAATTTTGGATAACACTGTTCTACCCACTTAGTCATTTTAGACAAGTATTGAATAATGTTAAATTCATGTGAAAGTATAGACTAAAAATAGAGTAAGTATAGAGTGACTGAGGATTCTGTTGATTTTAAATTTGTAAACTTGACAATAAGATCCCTCAGGAAAATAGCCATGAGTTGCTGAAATTGCTTTAAATGTTATCTTTCCATCTCTACTGGGTTTGAAAGGGGAAAAAATCCCTTCTGGGCTAAGCAGATATGCACTATCAGTATATCAGTAAACAAATATGGTTTTTAGCACAAAATCACAGGGAAGATGTAATTTTGTACTAAATCACTTCCCTTCCCTTCCCTTCCCTTGAAAGTTTACACATAATTTTGTTTGTAGTCTTCCATTGTTTTTTGCCCAACTTCTTGTCTTACAATCATATTTTAGACCTCATTCTTTTAAATGCTTTTGACAAATACAAACTGGCAACAATACAGCATTGCACTAGTCAATTTGTCTAGATTCCAGGCTGCATTTCTTCAGATCTGCTGTCACCTGTCTCTCCAGCCTCTCCAGAAAGAGATGTTTATGCTGAAGTGGGGAAAAAAAAAAGGGGGGGGAGATAAGAGAAGAATAGAAAGCAAGCATAACTAGTATTGTAATAAAATGTAAACAGTTTGTTTCTATAAATATTATATACCTTACAGTAACATTTCAGATGTGATTTTTAAAGAAATCTAGTGTCAAAATCTGGAACATTGTAGCAAAGTAACACCTTGTGCAAGTAGAAGCAAGCAATATATAGTAAATATTGTAGCTTCTTTTCATCTTCCTGACAGTCTCTTTTATAATGAATCTCTTTTCCATTTCCATTCATTGCAGCTCCATTTGTGAAGGCTTGAGTAAACCATGGAACATCTACTGTGTCAGTTAGTCTTCGATTTTCTTTTAGGTGTTGGATTTTTTTTTCCTCATTGTGTGACAATGATTTTGTACAGTGTTTAATCTGACAATCCAGCTTCACTCAGTACTTCAGTGAATACCACAACTCTAATACATTTTTGAACTATTTTACTCTAAATGTCATTGTATGAAACTGATATGTTCATAAAATTAAAGCATGAGAACCAGGATAAATACTATTTTTAGCAATCTTTCTAAGACAACTTTTGTTGTGAAATATGAACTTTAAGAAGCTGGTTATTGTTTTCACAGATGCCTGTTTAGGTTTGCAAGAATCCAGCCTCGAAATTATACATGTATTGGTATTAAAAAAGGCAACAGAAACTATTTACCCAAAATGTGGTAATGTCTGAGAGAAGAAAGCCATAGCTCATCTAATTATGAGCATGCTCAATTACAGCTCTTTTTTGAGAGACTTACCTGTAATAAATTATCACTGAGTAAAGGCATGTTGTTCAGGATGTACATGAGCTGCATTAGTGATCATTTTATTATGTATCCTTTTAGAGATTTTTACAATGCTCCACTTCTCTCTCTTTAGCCTTCAGGTTTATAGACATTCTTTCTTACTAAATTTTTCCTGCAGGTCCAGTCAACTCACATGTATGGCAGAAATGCTATGGCATACCCAGTTATTTCCTTGCTGATGCTTCCCCTCCATCCCTAATTTTGAGAGGCAGCTGATTATGTTCTTTATCTCTAAATTATATTCCATTTCATTTTCAACCCACTTTTCTCATTTAAAGCAACGCCTATGTTTTATTCTCATTTCAGAGAACATAAGCATTCCTCCAAACCTTGGAATGAAGCTTGTAATGTTTTTTTAAACTATTCTGAATACCCACATTCTAGGGAAAAAATATCAATTTATCCTATTCCTCTTAAGTTATAAAAATCCTTATGATGTGGATAAATTGTATTTAGCAGACTATTCAATTTTTCTTAATCTCTTGTCTTCATCCAGAGAGAGCATAGTGTTCCACAAGGAGTGAAAGATGGGTATGAAATTTAGTCTCTTCATTTTCTTATTTAATGTAGAAATAAACTATAGCATTAACCTAATGATTACTTTCTTTACATGTCTTAGTAGGGCTCACAGCTATATTAAGAGAAAGAAAAGATGCCAAAAGAAATTTACTTCAGACTCCTTTAAATTTTTTAATTAGTTAGTTTATTTAAGACTTAAATAAGCATGTTATATAAATTGCTTTAAAGAGATTATTAAAAAAATCAAAGAAAACAAAAAACCCCTTCTACTGTGCTACATTTCAATAATCGTTCCACTGTGAAACCCACAAAAAATAGTAGGTCTTCACTATAGTTATATTATGGAAATTACAAATTTAGACCAATTGAACATAAGTAATTATTTACTATTAAATACTGTTTCTAATGAGACCGATCAGCAGATAGAAAGACTAGAGGTAAAAACAAAAGGAAAAAAAAGAAGGAAAAAACCCCAAAACCAACCAAACCAGAACTGTAGATATAATGATATTCTGGAAAGTAAGTATGGTATGTTTATAATCTAGTTGAATAACTGTCTTTTTTATGGTAAGTTGTTTCTAATTTTGAGCAACAACATACAGTAATTTTGAATAATTATATGTTTCATCTGTTTCTGTTCCTCTATTCCTCAATCAGTGTTCAGAAACTATTGGGAAGCCTTCCTAATTAATCATTATATTTTCAAATAAATTGTTGACTAACCAAATAATGGATTTGATAGAATTATACAAAAAGAAGGGTGAATTCTGACTGATCTGTTCCTAGTGAGACTGCTTTATCAAATTTGTTAATATTAATTTATCTCGAACTCTTGGAGACTGGCACTTTCAGATCTCTTCAGTCATTTAGAGGATGGATTAGAAAAGAGAAAGTATTGTCTATTAATAAATTATGAGAATTTCCAACTGTTACAGTATATTAATATATCATAAAGAAATTGCCATTAAGAGTCAAAATGATTAAGGTTTTTGCTCAAAAAAATGTTATGATGAAGGCAAAAGTCTTACCGTAATTTTAGTTTGTCGGGCCAAAATTATTTAATAAGGTATCAGAAGGGAGCAAACAAGTCTCAGCAAATGTCATGTTGTTTACTCACTGATGCCTGTTTTAACTAAGGAAATACCATCAAACTCTATGAAACTGTGACCGCAGTGTAAAACAAACTGATAATCCGTGATATTTATATGGAAGCATTATATATTTATCAGATATTCTTCATTCTACTTCTTATGTTAAGCCATAATTCATGTATATTTTGTAAAATTAATCTCTCTATGATTTTGTAAAAAAATTGTTAAAAATTAACATATATTTATCAGGAAATTTAAGAGGGGATTTTTAGTATTTAGAATATATCTTTGGACAACAATCTTTCAGAAGAATGAATTTGTAAAATTCATTTGTATCTTGCTGTCCTGGTTTTGGCTGGGAATTTATTTTATTTCTATTACCTGTGTTTTGAATTCTAGTGTTATTGAATTGTAGCGTTGATAACATACTGACATTTTACTTGTTGCTAAGTAGTTCTTACTCTAAATCAACGACTTTTCAGTTTCTCATACTCTACCAGACAGCAAGTGAACAAGAAACCAGGAAGTACCATAGCCAAGACAGATGACCCAAACAGACTGAAGGGATATTCCACATCAAAGAGCATCATATTCAGTATTTAAACTGTGGGAAATTGTCCAGGAGGGGCCAATCACTGCTTGGGAACTGGGTGGGCATCAGTCAGCAGAGTGTAACCAAATGTATTGTGGGTCACTTGTTTTTCTTGGGGTTTATTCCTCTTTCTCTCTCTGTTATCTTCCTTTATGTTACTATTATTATTATCTTTATCATCATCATCATCATCATTATCATTATATACTACTTTATTTTGATTTTTACTGTTCTTATCTCAACCCATGGGTTTTACCTTTTCCCTATTCTCCTCCTCTCCCCACAGGAGGGGGGTGTGGAGAGGAATGAGTAAGTAGCTACATGGTCCTTAGTTGCCATCTGAGGTTAAAATATGACACTTGCATAAATCTATAGCTTACCCAGGCACTGAGGAATCCCTTCAGATGACTACCCATGTGACTCAGTACTATTAATGCTGCCCTAAGACATTCTCATAGGTCTCCAGCTGTCACTTAAAAAACTTATGAGTTTTCTGTATATCATTTACTATGTGATACATTCAGGCATTAAAACTTGTGCCTGTGCTCTAGCTGTCCACCTTAGCCTCCCTTTTGGCTCCAAATTCAGCCATCTAACAAGCATGTGAAGGCTTTCTGAGACCTTCCCATGTGACAAGTGGGTCTGAGACAAGACCTACAGGGCACCCACAATATTCTGGCAGCTAGAATCTGGATGAAGTACTGTAGGGCACCTCCAAATGTTCCCCAAAAGCTTTGTTTAGTAATCTGGATCAAATTCCACATCCCTATTGCATGGACATCCACAGCACCTGAAGATATCACAATGAAGACATCTCTATTTAGATGTCATATCTCAAATGTTGTCTTATTCCAAGTACTGAATCTTGAATTAGGTACATATCAAATTATGTGGCAGACTGCAAGATACGAACTGACAATTCTTTGTTCTAGCAAGTCTTGCCAGCATAGAGGAAAGGGCTCATCTTATTGCATTGCCTTGTGTTAATGACTGTCTCATGCCTCGTCAAGATCTCTCCTACAACAGTTTTATTTCTTAATAAGGAAAAGCTGATTCTATAAAGTTATAGCTCCTAGCTGGAATAATAATTCTTTCCATAGGTACTTTGAATAATATTTGCCCATACTAGGAAATAATAATAACACTCTCTCCAGTCTCTTTGAATGGCTAAAATTCATGCTTGCTTTCTTAATTTCTCTGTCAAGATTTCCTTTTTAGCAGGTAATTTTGATTCTATCAATTTCCATCAATACTATGATCTTCTAAGGTGTCACTAAAACCACTTTTTTCTGGCATAGAGTTCTAAATATGTTTTTCAAGAAGTGCCAGGAAATTGAATTTTTAGGTGTTTGTTTGTTTTCTAGAAAAATAATATTTTACTCAGAATGAAAAGGCAAAGTCAAGAATTCAACACTGAAAATGTCATGGAAATGTGCTTTTCAAGCCAGACCTCCTGTGGCTTTCAGAGCAGTCCAATTTCAGCTAAACTTCCAGCCTTGTGTGTTTTCCAGGCTCTCTCCTTCCTTAGCAATCTCTGTAAGAACAGAAATGGCAGCTGCAGCCTGCAAAATCTGCAGTTTTGTGTTGTACACTCACAAAAGCTGAGAAGTTGCAACCTGTTCAAACTATTATATAATTATTTGTTTACTTGTTTGTTTTTGGGTTTGAGTTTGTTTGGTTTTTTATTGGGATATCTGGAAAATTTCAAGGAGTAGTAATTGACCAAAGAAAAAGTTGATTTATGCTATTTTATGCTGGCTTATTTTAGAGGTTACTAAAAATGTTCAATGAGGGTTAAAAGTTCTGTTTTATCCTCTTTATTTTCACAGAGACTTGTCTTTAAACATGTGCATGTAAAACTTGATAGAGTGCATTTTTCAGGAATGTTTCCCAACAAGGCTTTTGGGAGTCAGTGCAGTTAAAGGAACGAAATTCAAAAATCAGCAAATTCTCTTTGGCCCTAATACGTAATACGTAAAAAAAACAAGGCTAAATCTTAGTGAAATTATTGGATGCCAAAGGATTTTGCTCATCAGAAGTTTAAGACTTTTCTGGAGTTGGAGGAAAGTATAGTTTGTCCTAGAAGGAAGAGCTTTAATCCATATTGCTAAGCATACCACATTTTAAACTGATTAAAACTGCACATGAAAACAATAGAAAAGCATAGCATAATTAATTACTGTTCATTTAGACATAGTTCATCTTCAAGACTGGGATAAAAATTTACCATGTAATTCAGACTTCTGCTTCTGCCACAGGGCACAAATTTTAAATAGCATAAACGACACCTTCTGTACACTTTTCAATGCAAATCCTCATCTGGTATCCTACCCTTTCACTGACATATTATTCTAATTTTGTCATTAAAACCTCTGAAATGAGGTGGGGTTTGTACTTCATAAAATGTCAGACATACTGTAGGCACTTCCATGTTGAGATAAAGATTTCTATCTAACCTCCTTCTTCAGCAATCATTACTTTCTCTTCATCTCTAACAGAGCATCCAATCACAAGGCAGACACCTGTTTTTCAGCTGCTCTTCATCTAGCTCATAACTACCCTGAAATAATTTGCAGTCTATGCCATATCATCTTAAACTGTGAGGTAACTAATTAGCAATTCTAAATGAAAAGGGAACTGGAAGCAGAAAGCTACACTCCCACAATAAATATGCCTGAAAATTTGTGAAATTCAGGGCTTATAGCACTTACGGATAAATGTGGTGAAAAGGCAGAATATATACATTTGACATTTGGAACAAAACCCCATCTCGTTATCAAGGCAGTCAAAAACTCCTAATTCTGATACTCAGACCGTTATACACTGAGTGAGGTTATTTACTGAGTTCATTAAGACATCATGAATACCTTCAGCTAGAAAACGTCTCTTAGAAATAATTCTTAACTGAGCAAGTTAATAGTAACATTACTCTGGCCTTGCTGTGAAAACCAGAATAAATTAAATAGTTACAGGCCAGATCATAAGAGGATCTAGTGCCTTTGTGTCAGACTCTCAATGATCTCTATTTCTTTTTAATAAAGTAAAAAATCTTAGTTGCTTTTAGTTTCTACTGAACAGATGTTTTCAGTGAATAGCTAGCATGATGTGCATGATTTATTTCCCTAAAACTAATACAGGATACAAGTAATTTTCATCATTTCCCCTAATTTGCATTATATCTGTCTGTTCCAACGTATTCTAGTCACCAGTGGTCTACATGCCTGATTTCAGCAGCCCAATGACAAAGGTAGCTAGCCAAGAACTGCAGGATTTTGTGTAAATATTAATGGCAACAGCTGTCAGAGAGGGAGTTCTTTAACCTCTGGAATAAAAGGAAGCAAATCATAAAAAGAAAGGATGTTTGGAATGGAATCCAGGAGATCATTCAGGACAACTTGTTGTTCAAAGCAGTGCTGGTTTCTAAGTTAAATCAGGTTTCTCTGAGTCTTGTTCAGTCAAGTTCTGAATATCTCTGATGGTGCTTTTTCTACAGCCATTCTGCATAGCTTGCTTCAGTGCTTAAACACTCTCTGTGCAAAGAGGTTTTTTTTCTTTTGTCCAATCAGAATTTCCCTCCCTGGAAGTTCTGGCTGCTGTATCTCGCCTCTCATTGTGCACTGCTGGGGCAAGTCTAGCTCCATTTCCTCTGCAGTCTCCCTGTACTGGAAGTCTGCAGTAAGCTCTCCCTCAGACTTGTTTTCTCCAGGGTAGAGGAACGAATTTCATTTGGACTCAGCCTATGTATTGTTTGCTCCACTCTCTAATCATCACAAGGATTAGTTCCAGCTTGCCTTGTATTGTGAGACATAAAAGTCTAGGGAAAAATCACTTCCCTCAACTTTTTTTTGTACTCTTGTCATGAACCCAGTATGGTTACATACCATGTTTTATGTGAGAATGACCAGATCTTTAGCAGCTGACTGATGTTCACCTTCTTGTCTGCCAGGACACTCAAATCCTTTTTTCATATTCACCGAGGATTTGTATAACCTCATCAAGATCCATTTTAGGATGTATTCTTCTTGCCAGTATCACATATCACTGATATTATCAAAATTCAGAGCCACATAACAGAGCTGGGGAAGTTTAAAGCAGACTGAGGAGTACAGGGTAAAATGATACGGTGGAGGCACCGACTGCTTCTCTTCTATCCCAGCAATCCTAGATATGTTGCAAGACCTAGAGTTTTTATAGAGTTCAGATAATTCCGTAAGGCTAACAAATCTTTTGCTCCTTCTGACTCATTGCAATATGCCCCTTGTTATGGCTGAACAATTTTAGAATGGATCAGTTGTCACAATAACAATCTCCTAACTACTGCTTTTGTATCTCCCCTGACCAAAGGCTTCTTTTTAAGTTGCAGACACAGGATGTCTACATGATTCAGCTTTCATTTTAAGGTACAAACACTGCAAATTCAGTCTGCCCACTCTGTCCCTATGACACTAATAACGTCAGTAAGAACAATTAACAATAATGCAATCCGTGTGTTCAATGTCAGTATGAGTCAGCTGCTCAGCTCAGGATCCACAGCTGACTCAAGCTCATAGAAGATGATTGATGATGCATGCATGAGTATGCTTTTCAGAATAAATAAATAAATAGATTAAAAGTTCTTAATAGTCAATTCAAGTGTTTCTTGCAAAACAGCTGAAAATGCTGCCAACCAGATCAAAAAAGGCATAAATGATGATTTCAACCCCAGAAATTGTATGCCTGACAAACAGCCAAATTGAGAGAAATACAATTCCTCTCAGTGATAGGTCAGAAAGAAGGCAGTATTTGCTGTTGTCACTATAAGCTGCTATAAACTTACGTCTCTGTCTTCTATTTTGATACATTTATTTCCTATATTTCAGCCATTCAACTTTCACAAGCTGACACTTCTGGTGGTCGGTGATTGTACAACATTAATGGCCAAAGCAGTCTGTTTGTATTCACAGCATCTGAGTGGGATCACAGCTGTGCATATTGATTGCTACTCTCTGCCATTTGCATCAACTCACTTCTTTGAGATTACTATTTCAGCTTCTATTTTTTTCTGACTTTCCCTAATACCAAGACAGGTTTTCTCTATTAGCTGCAATTGCAGTGCTTGCTTCTCACACACATGCTCCCTTTGAACAGTTTTATTCTAGGTCTGTTATTTTACTGTGAAGCCATGCATGAAACAGTTAACATGAGCCCTGTGCTGTCACACCATGTCTCTCAGAAGGCAATATTAATCTACCAAATGTGGGGCTTCATTTGGCCTCTCTTTCCAGGCAGTCAGCAAAGACAGTAGGTACTTTGTTGGCTTGATTTATCTTGCTCTAAAACAGACATCTAAAGTAATTCAAAAGACTCATGGCCTGGGATAGCTTTTTTTTCCTCCTTGACTACAAAATAACCTTATGATGTCTTGATGTGGACACCTACACATTAAACACCTAATTACCTGAGATGAAATCCACTCAGTATCTGTGACTGCTAGTGAATAAGTCTGGAGTATAAAATAATTAAATATAAGAACCCAAATAGTCAACAGCATTCTTATTTGATGGAAGACACAGATTCCTGAGCAATGTGGAGATTATTTTTTCGAGCAGTTGTGGAAATCTTAAATTTTTACAGTGAAATACTCAATGGAATGGGATTTTTTTCACTGATCATGAAGGCAAGGAGTTTTAAGCGTCTGATTCTCTTTTAACCAAAAGCTTGCATAGCTTTCTATAGGTGGATGTGGTGGGTTGACCTTGGCTGGGTGCCAGGTGCCCACCAAGCCACTCTATCACTGTCCTCCACAGCTGGACAGGGGAGGGAAAATGGGATGTAAGAAAACTTATGGGTTTAGGTATACAGCAGTTCACTAGAGCAAAAGGAAAAGGTATCATATGTGCAAGGAAAGGGAAAAAGCCCCAAAATATTTTATTCTCTACTTCCTGAGAGCAAGCAATGTTGATCAACTTCCCAAGAAAAGGGGCTTCTGCAATTCTAGTGGTTGATCTGGAAGATAAATGTAAACAATGAACGTCCTCACCCAGCTTTCTCTCTCCTTTTTCTTAGCTTTTATATCTGAGCAGATATCTTTGGTCAGTTTGGGTCAGCTGCTAAAGTTGTGTCCCATCCCAAAGTTTTGCCCACCCCCAAGCCTACTGATGGGGAGGAGGGATGGTGGAGACACAGCTCTGATGTTGTGCCAGGGCTGCTCAGCAAAACCAATAACACCAGTGTGTTATCAGTACCTTTCTATCTCCCAATGCTCAGCACAGCACTGCACTATGAGAGCTGCTGTGGGGAAAATTAACTCTGTTTCAGCCAGACCCAGTACACCGGACAACGTGGGGTTTTAATGCAGTATTTGGCATTTGGAGTCAGTGTGAGGCAATGAAAAATAATGCTCTGATATTCTTTGGATTTTTTCCCAAGGCTACAAGAGTATATCTTTTTTTAACATAAACTCATCCCATCGTTACTCAACCTTGATATTACTTTCTTGTAAAGATGTAGTGTGCTGACAGTACTGTCTAATTTCAATTTTTATGACCTTCCTGTAGTTTTTAATGAGAATTTAAACTCTTAA
Organism: Grantiella picta; assembly: GCA_013397955.1. Classification (NCBI taxonomy): domain Eukaryota; kingdom Metazoa; phylum Chordata; class Aves; order Passeriformes; family Meliphagidae; genus Grantiella; species Grantiella picta. The sequence goes on from VZRM01001599.1 coordinate 122,328, forward strand.
ATGTCAGATTTTAGGGTATATTTAGATAAGGCTAATGATCTGGTCTGGATTTTTTTTTTTTATGGGTATGAAAAATGTGAAGAGCAGCCAGTAAGCTCTGTTAACAGAAGAATCACTATTGCAACCAGATCTCTCACTACTTCAAAAACAAAGAAAATCCTTTGTGGGCAAATAATTATTGCTGCACTCACTGACAGGACAGCAGAATAATTTTGCTAGTGTACCAACTTTACATATGAAAAAAGCTGTAATAATGTTGTATATGCCTGCTCCGAAAGCTCAGATAGGACATTGTCCTGGTTTACTTTAGTTCTATAAGGGAAACAATGAAATAAAACAGGCCTGTGGGGTTAGAGGAAGAAGTCTCTCTCTCGCACATTCGTGCACAAACGGAATCGTGACTGTCCGGCACAACTACTTAAAGAAGCAGAGATCACAGTCACATAGCTGAATGCTTACTAAGCCATATTAGCTGCATTTCAGATCTGGCTTGTTGCACAAGTGTATCTACTACAGCTTATTAATCAAGGAAAACTATGCCAGTAGCTGTGTCTGTTGTTGTGCATGTCTTTTTCTGTGCAGATCTGCCTGCACATATGATTGTGTCTCATTTTGCATGTATCAGTCGTGCTACTGTTTAAGTAGTTTTAATGCACAATACTTAATGAAGTGTTTCCTCAATCCAGTTTTAGAGACACTGTTTAAGAAGATTCCAGGCATAAAATAAAGCCATTTGTCTTCATTGTTTGAACAGATATGAAGTCATTTTAACACAGAGCTGAGCAAATATAAAAGAAAAAAATTATAGCTACCCAACCGAGAAAACTAAAGTGACAAAAGTATTCACATATACAACTTAAAACTAGGCCTTTTTGACTTAAAACCTTTTTTCGGCAGTGTTCTAAGGTGTTCCCTTCCCCTTGGTAGTAGTAATCTGGAAAGCTACCCTGAAGGTACATAAGATAAAGTCTTTCTTTCTCAGACTAAATGGCAGCCATTCTGGTTGCACAGCAGTAGATTTGCTTGCACTGAGCAGGACACTTACCCAGAATGGGTGGACTTGTCTGAGGACGAGGCTCTTCTGGTGGTGCTTCATTAAGAAGTTCTGTCTTCCCTGTGATGCATGTGGAGTCAGATCAAGTGGACAATGAGTAGCACAGATGATATAGAACAAGTTTGTGCTTAAATATGAATATAAAATAATGAACGACGTAGTGGGCAGAGTCTTACTGCTATAAGTGGTCCCATAAGGAGTCTGCAAAGATGTGTCACAAGGTGATACCTTGTCTGTAATTTCACCTGCACCAGTCCTTTGAGCAGTTGCATGAGGCACTTCAGCCCAGCCGTGAGTCTATTCCCAGCCCAGCTTTGTGGCCCAAAGCTGACCCCTGAGCACAGAGGTTCCAGGTCAGCTACAAGACAATGCTGCAGCTGTTTCTTATCATCAGGGGAAAATTCTCTCCTTTACAGGGAATCCTTCTGTCTCTGGCATTCCTCCTTCCAGCCACTGTAACTCATTCTGTAGTTGGACTTTCCTACCTTTCATGCTAGATTCCATGTTAGTTTATTTCTCAGTCACAAATTACACTGCTGATAGTTACCATTTCATACAAGTGGCTGAACACATGGCTTATAAATGATGATTAGATACAGTGTACCACTGTCCAGCTACAGCTATCAGGCATAACTTCATTTTCCAGCAGCAGAGTCATTACGAAGGAAAGAAAAATTTGACATATTTTATTTCAATGTTCAATGCTCTTTCAGTGCTCAATGTTATTTCATATGCTATTTCAAGGGCAGTATAAGCTACGCAGATGCTGCTCTCCCTCCCAATTTAATTCCATGTGGTTTTATTGAGGAGAAAATAGAACAGGGTTATTTATGCTGTAGAGGAGATGATAAGAACACTAAAAATGAGCACATACCCCACCACCACCAGTCCTTTCAAATTTTTACAGAGTTATATTACATTGCATTTATTTCTTATCAAATATGTATGTGATGCTTTTTTAGAAATGCATTCTAACCACATTGAAGTAGTAGTTGCATTACATGGATAGAAGTGGTATTTTACAGCCTGTGCTTACACAGAATCAGACTATATAGTCTGAAGAAAGCCCATCTGAGTTTATAAATCACACTTGTGATTTTATATTACCAATGTAAAATACATTATTTTTCAAAAGCAAAGAGGCATTTTATTTCTAGATGTAGAAGAGGACACATATAAAGATTCCCAGAGAAAACACTTCCGCAGCTTTTCTTCAGAACATGACATGGCCATCAGCATAGAGAGATCACAAATTGTTTTTTACAAGCATAATAAACATAACTACACGAAGTACATGGTTGCAAACAGTGTGTCCATGGGCAACTCCTTTAAATAAATGGAGTTGCAAGAGAAAATAACCAACATAGATAAGACTAGAAAAAGGCCATTAAATTAAATTTGTATGTGTGGCTTTTTTGGCTGGTTTTGGTTTCAATATTTAAATATGGTAGATTTACCTTGGCTAGCTGTCAGGTGCCCACCAAGCCACTCTATCACTCCCTCCCCTCAACAGAAAAGAGGGAGAAAGTCCAGAAATTGTGTCTCCTGCCTTGTGGATATTCAGAAGTCATCTGGACATAGACGTGAGCAACTGTTCTAGCTGCTTGAAAAGGGGGTTGGGGCCAAAGAACTCCATGCTGTATCTGCATTCCTGCTATAAAAGTTTACTCTGCATGACAAAACTTGAAACTCACTCTTCCCTCCAGCCTTGGCAGGACGGGGAGGACAATCAGAAGAAAATGTTAAAATTTTGGGTTGAGATAAGATCACTTTAAAAATGCAAATGAAGAAAAAAAACAACCAACCAAAACCCAATAATAAAAATAATATTTTTATTATTTTTATTATGAAATATTTTTTATTTATTTAGAAGAAATAAATAAAAGAGAAAAAGTAAGGAATAAAACCCAAGAGAAAAAGTGATGCACAATAAAATTCCTCACCAGAATTCCTCACCAGCAAGGACTGGGTTCTCTTTACGCATAAACTCTGAGGCTTAATTTAACTAAGTTGCCACATTGGTGACTATGGTATAAAGTCCCACATTTTATTTAGTCATGTTATCACAGAAAACGAAGATAGTAAATGCAGTGTCATCTTCACAAAGGGTTTTAGAAGACCTCTATAGGAATAGACTTTGGTCTGAGTGCATTTGACTTTTGTACCATGCAAAGCAATCTGAACTATAAAAAAGAATGGAATTACGTGAATGTATGATACTATGGTGAAAAGTCAGCTTTTGTATAATAAAAAATACAGCTTTTGTATAAAGGCACAACCTGCAAGTTTTGAAGAGATATTTAGTGATGTCAACGAACTTGTCAATAAGGCTCATAACAGTATATACTGGCTTCCAAAAAGCTTTAGACAGGCTTTTTTTCGCCTTTGTGGGAAAGTGGAAAAGTCCTGTCACAGTTAAGTCTTTGATTGAAAGACTGGAAAAAAATGCATAAAAAATTATCAACTCCTGTACTGGATGGAAAATAATGATAAGAATCCCAGAGGGGGTTGTATTTTACCTATGTTGCTCACTGCATTCATGATTTTTCCAGATCAGGTGTGACAAGTGACCAGTAATGGTGGCTGATGTTGCATAATTATTAAGGCTATTCAAAAGTGACATAGACTGTGAATATCTTAGATGATTGATCATGAGTCTGATTGGCAATGAAATAAATTTAAAAGTAAAATAAATGTAATGTTCATTAATGAAAGCAAATGTTCAAGGAGAAATGCAATCCTACCTAATGATATACAGTGGTAGACTAAAAATTAGCAACTACCATACAAGTAACCCATTACCATGACATCAAATCCTGTAGAAACATCATTCAGCAATACTCCATGATGCGAACTGGGTTTAGAGCTTAATAGAAGAGGAATAGACATAAAAAATCACTCATACACTTGATAATAGTGGGTAGTTGTAGTTAGAATGTACAAGAAGAAAGATGGCTGAAGAAAAAATGAAGGGAAGGGCAATGAAGATGATCAAAACCAAATTTTTACTAAGGAAACCCTCACAAAAAATAAGTACACACTTGTACATTATAGGCAATATAATAATAAAAAGACACTTTATACAGCACGTACAGGAACATTTATTTTAGACTAGAAATTTTCCCCATGGAAAACAAAAAGATAGGAGGGATAGAAGAGGTGTAGATAAAATAAATATAGAAAATGCCTATAGGGAAAAGTTGGTTAACTGATGTTACTCCCTGGGGGAGGATGGCAGGAGCTGGCAGCCCTCCAAAACGAGGTCCCTGGGGCACGTATCTCCACTGAGTCCGGGCCGGGCGGCCCTCGGGGTGCGCTTAGCGTGGCATGGGTCTCCGATCACAGAAATTCAGCAGGAAATGTAGTGAGATGAAAGAACGAGCTGGACTCCGTTTCCAGGTCTGCCAGGGGGGTTTATTAGGATCATTAGGTGGGGTGTGGGGATGGGAAAGGGGGACAAAAGCGAGGGATGGGAGTAAGAGCTGGCAAGCTCAAAGATGGAGACCCCAAACTCCTGTCAGCATCAGCTTATAAGGGAAAGGAAGGGGAAGGGGCTGGCTCTCCTGGAGTCAGTCCTGGGAGGTCTGAAGGGAAGACAGGCAAGGGGAACACACCAATAGATTTCGGATACAGCAGGATGCATATTTCAAAAAGAACCAATAACATACAGAGCAGGGGAACAAAGGAAAGCCACATGGAATTCTAAAAAAACTACATTGCTACAGTTAACATTTCTCATGTGGCAAGATGTAGAGTGCACTTAATTTCTTTAAAAATTAAAATAAATAGGGCAAAAAGGAATATATTTTTATCACACAATGCGCACTTGCCTTCTGTCTCTGACTGTGTTGGATAGCTTTCATGAAAAAAAATAACAAATTCAAGACAATACTATATTAAGTCACTGAAGTAATGGAGAACTATAGAAGCCAAGCAGACCCAACTGTTCAGGGAAGTTCAGGGAAGGCCAATGCTACATATTGGTGCAAACTGACAGGACAAGTGGTAGTAGCATCCAGCACTTCCTTTTTCTCAGATCCAAACTGGACAACCAAGGAGTGTTATTTTCTCTTGTGTGTCCATGGAACAAAAACCTTTACTTTCAGCAGGAATGGAAGTATATGCTCTTTATTGGTTAACACTTTTTTATTGGTTAAAACGGGTTGTTTTTTTCTTTTTTAAAGATCAGTGGGTCAGTATCTTTACAGGACAGGAAATTCTGGGGACTGCCATATGCCAAATGCAATCATGCAATCTCTACCATTGGTTCATGTTGCATGCGAACTCAATAGAGAATCATTTTGTTTTGCTATCAAGGTGACTTTGTCTGTCAAACTGCAGTACTAAATGTAAGAGGTGATACATTGGAGCAGTGATTGGCTAAAATTAGGAACCACAAATCCATACTTTGAGGGAATAGAAGTTCTTACAAAAGGAACTATATTCCTCACTGTGGCACTGTGCCACTGTGCCATAGACAATCCTTTCTGCTGAGGAAATATTATCTCTAATGTTATTGCACTCACACCAAACCCTAGGGTTTCACTTTGCAAACCAGAATTATGGAAGGAGAGGAACAGGTCTTCAGACCATTCATGTTAAGTACACAGCATCTTGTGTGTATGCTGTTTAACTGCACTTAAAAATTGTTGTTGACATTGTTACTTCAATTGCATACAAATCCATAAAATATAGGGAATTTTGTATCCATATATCAGATAATTAAATATGTTAGGCTGACATAGAGAGTAGTAGCTTAAATTAAAAATATGTTCTGATACTTAGCTGTGTGTTTTAAATTTCCTATGATGCATGTTAACGTATGAAAAGACAAATTCGAAATAGTTTCATTGTATAGAATCATTTCTATAAATATCTCACCAGAAAAGAGTGCACTCCTACCATTGAAATAACTGGTCTGAGGAAAGGTAATGCTGCACGAAGGAAGTTGAGAAGCAAATATGAGCATTGCTGAAATATTTAGGTTAGATTGCAATTTGCATGCTATGAACTACAAATGAGCCACATAATTGAAACAAAGTACTAATGGCAAGATAGCAATGAAAAAAAAAGCAAGTGAAGTAAACAAAACCGACAAAATTAAATTAGAATGCAAGTCAAAAATTGTAAAGATGTAAACTTGCATACAGAAAGTCAGGTCTGTGGTTGTTTCTGTGCCTGCCCCTAGTCTGTCAAAACCGCACTGTTATTTTGCATAGATAATGGTTGTAGAAGGAAGGAAGTTATGACCTTAAAATGCGAGAAATTTACTTCTGCACACCTTTATTTCTAACCCTGAACAAACTCTTGAGACACTGGCAGATCTGATCTTTACACATACTAAGTATCTGCCAGGGCCTGAATGACACAATTTGACCAATGTTTTAAAGATCTTTCAAAGCCAGAGGTGGGGTCATTCAAGTTAATGTAATCACTTTCTGATGTGAGTCAGTTTAAATAATCCTGACTTTTAGAGAAAACTGTATAAAATCTATATAATTTTGTACCTGATAATCTCAAGGACAGTATTGAAGCTGTCTAAAAAATGGTCCTTGCTGTGCTCACTGGAAAAAGAATATTGAATTCTAAAATTCTGCAACTCTTCATCAGCTGGAGAGCAATGTAATTTCCTTAGGTCCTGTCCCTCAGTGAAAAACTAAAATGCTGAATTGCATCAAGGAGAAGGAGATTGTTTTAACACTATGTTTCACAGAGGATTAATGTTGTTTGCTATCAACACAGTGAAACTGTCTCCTTGTCAGAAACACGAGATGGAATAAATGCTGTAACAAAGAAAAGTTGTCATTGCAAAAATTTTACATCTGTACCCCAAAGATTACTTTCACCCACGCTTCATCTCCCTTCATCTTAACAGATCACACCAGCCATGAGATCACCCCATTTGCAAGACCACATTACTCATACATAAAGCCTACTGTAACCCACATGCCAAGGAGTCTTCTGACCAATAATCAGGTTTTTTTTTTTTTCCACTGAGTAGGTTGTAATGTAAATTGGGTAAGGTAGCACTTTCCCCCTTTTGGGGTTATATTACAGAACCATAGTATCAGACAAAAGACTCAGACTGGGGCTGAGCATGTCAGACAAGGCAAGGGAGAAGGGTGAGGAGGAACACAAGCTTGACTGGACAATAGTATTTAAAGAACTCAGGGGAGTTAATGGTGTCCACACTCTGCTCCTGTAACAACAACCTCTTTTTTATTTAAATTAAATATCAAACATGTAAAATACAGAAAGTATCTCAAAAGTCTGAGCTGGAATCCAGAACTCATTCAGAGTCTACATATTTTCAGGTCTTTGATAAATGCTTGAGAGTTTTTCTTCCATATAGTGGCACAGTTTTATTGTGAGGAATAATGTCTTGCTGTTTAAATGCTTACATTCTTTATTGGTTCTAGTTTTGTAGCAATGACACGTTTCTTGTTCTTTTATCTTCTCCCTTAGTTTGAATCACTGCTGTACCTCTAATCTAAGACTGTAGCTTTTAGTAATGCAGCAGTTCCATTACCAACAACTATAATTGGAATTATGTCTCTATCATTTTAATGGTGTTGTTTTTCTTCCCTGATACTCCTGCAAATCAATATTAATGTGAATATTTAAATCTACAAAATCTGCACTTAGTCTATTTGAAGTATTAGATGAAGCTTGCAAAGCTGTTCTTTTATTCAGTTCCTCCTCCCAGCCCAGTCAAGTTAAAACCATTGAAAAATGTCAGATTTGTGATTTGTTCTAAAAGCTTTTAGCTTTAATAACCCAGTGTTGTATGTTAAATTATAGTTTTTTGTCAAGCAGTGAACATATATGCTCCTGTCATACACAGGAAATAAATGCACCATTTGAGTGAATGGCAGATTCTCATACAGAGTAAGAGAATGGGTGAAATTTGGAAAATACGTGTAATAGGTACTTTTGCAGGGGGCTTTCCCCTGCCTTTAATGTCTCTGTTCTTTCTGTGAAGAAAAAAAAAGCATATGTTCTGAAGCCTTTTTCATCTTTTGCTTTTCTTTTTCTACCTCCAGGAAATATATTCCTTTATACATACTGCTGAGAAAATACTGAAATATGTTTCAAAACAAATAGTTTATTTGAAAAGAATCCTGTCCAGAAAAGTTCTCTGGACAAGATATTTTATACATGGGTAGGATTTTTTTTACTGCATTTACTCAGGCAGAGGTTGTCACCGCTAATGGTATGATCAGAATAGCACTTCTTTTATCTGAGAAAGAGCTTGGGATTTTTTTGAGGGCATTTTCACTGTGCTTGTTTAAGGAGTATGACCCATTAATATGTTTGCGTCTGTCTTCATGGATTCATTGCCCATTTACAGCCAACTCTTGTAAAGTCTTCACTAAAACCTGGGATTTGTTTCCAAGACATGAAAGAGCTAAGGCATCAAAATGCCTGTAAGTTTTCTTGGGTTTACAGACATCTCTACAAAATTATTTTGTAAGCAAAACCAGCCACATTCAAACAACTTTGTGCTTCATGATTCATTCACCATATGCCTTGGAAGGCATAACCTGTCTATTCAAGACTAGTATCTTTGAACATTTGGGGAAACACTCAATGAAAATGAAACAATCAAAGAAAAATGAAGAACTTTTAGGGGGGATATTATTATTGCATTGTCTTAATATGTTGCTAATCTCAGTAAGCCAAGGACATGTGAGTTTCCACGCTGTGAGTTCTGGGATGTATTTATAAGGAGAAACTCAAGCACATTTATGACACTTCTCTTTCCTCTAATGCCTGGTTTCTAGGTAACACCAAAGAGAGCTAATCCAGGCCATATGAAATCTCCTTATTTTCTTTGCCCACACAGTTGCAAGGACTGGATATGATGGAAGATTCTTTGGCTTCCTCTCCTTCATGCATAATCTCCTAAATGATGGACACATACAGTAGAATATGAGACAGCCAGGGCATATCCACGGAGAGCAAACTTTCATATTCAACTTTGAGGTTTGCCACAGAAAGCATAATCTAGGTCTTTTTTTTTAATTTAAAAACTACTTTTTAAGAATATCAACTAGTACAAATACTACTTTTCAAAGAGCATGTTATATTTTTGAAATGTAATTAGAAATATACAGTTTACATTTAGAGCATTTTCTATTCCTCCTTATCCTATTCACAGTGTGTTTTCTATTAGAATTTGAAGTGCATCATTGCATTTAACTGCTGCTGTTTGTTACAGATAGTGGGGTCTGGAAAGAATAGTAGTATACAGGTAGCAGCTGATAAAGTACATAATTAGCTTACTTCCTGAAATTCAAAGGTTAGTAAACTTGCTTTCTGCTTTCTTGGAGGACGTAAAATATCTTTCACCTTATTTCAGTTGTTCAACAGCAGTTCACATCACTTTTCTTTAAATTTTATTTTATCAATATAACACAAAGTGGTGAGTTTGGTTGGGTTTTTTTAGCACAGGTCATGCAGAACATATTAAAAAATTGTAATGACAGCAAAAATAGCTCTGCTTCCTTCCGTGGAAAATGTTCATTAACTTTTCCAGGTAAGAATAAAAAACAATGGACACCAAACCTTGGGTTTGTAAAATGCTAAATATTTAATTATTCTGTAGGGGGCAGCAGAATCTAAACAAAATTAGTACTAAAGTTGGGCGGTAGGGGGAACAGGAACATTGAATTGACTGCTTTTCACTGTATGCTGGGAGGTAGCATTATACCTGAATTGCTGAAAAATTAGCAACATTGCCTAATTATTATTCGTTAAATTAAAAAAAAAAAGAACAGGTTGTGTGCATTCTTTTTTATCTAATCTCTTATTTTATATACAGAACTATTGAAGCTGAACAAAACCAGTGAGATAAAATTAACACACAAATTGTTTTTTCCTCCCTTTGGGGTGAAAAACTGCAATTTACAAGGAAAATGCAATTATCTATAAATATTCATGAAACAAAAAAGTCAACTAGCATCAGTGGGGTTTTGTATATCAGTGAGGTAGCAAAAAATAATACCAAGTTAGACTATTTGATTAATTATTAACATTTTCATTGCATCCCAATGGGGAGCTTATTCTGGAAAAGGAACATTTTGCTATTTGTTATTGTCCATAATTAATTTTTAAGTGTCAAGCTAGAGCATGAGTCAAAAAAATTTAGTTTTTAATTAACAAATAATACAGATCAGTTCTACTTTTCCTGTCATGAAAACAGTGGAATTAAAGGAACAATACAAGGACATGTCCTACTCTCTCCCACACAACAGAGTAATGTTTTGGTAGAAAGAAATTAAGAAAGCAATGAGGATAAATTATATGCTTTCTTATCCAGTGGGGAGAATCCACTCTGGTCCTAGGTTTAAATTATATGACTCTAAGTAAATGGTAGCATTTTTCATTTAATGAGTTATCTTCAATGCTATTTAATCACGTGACCTGGAAACTGTAGAACACAATATCTTTCATTCTTACAGCATTGGGTCTCTGACAAAATATTTAGATTATGTAACTGAAGATAATTAGGTGTAAGCAGCCTGCAGTTTAAATCCTTCTGGTTTAGTCTTAATACACCACTTAAAAGTGAGGATTTTTGCAAAATAATGTGTTAGCCTTTGAGGTTTATGGGTTTATTTCTTCATTGCTTAAGTTGATGAGAGGCTTCTGAAAATCCTGGTAAGAAGTTGATAAAATCATAGAAACTACCACAATTTTAAAACAGCAGCAACAACAAAACCGTACACAGCAAAATGCCATCAAGGTGATGCAGTACAACTACATGATAGTTTACAGACACCTTTTAAAGCATATGAATTGGTGCATTATAAGGGAGATTTCATCACTGCAACATAGAACAAGCATCACACTTAACTGTAAACGAAACCAAATATGTTAAGCAGTGATCTACCTCTAAAACAGCAAACAATGCTGAGACTGCAGCAGGAGGCAGCTATAAATGCTTATATCTAAATTTAAATACCTGACACTGTGATGACTGCTAAACTGCCTTCCACCACTTATTGTAATATGAAGCTATCTAGTTGAAGCCCCAAAGCTTTCTTTTTCTCACACTGCTGAGGATTGAAAGAAAACATTAAGCTGCCTTGCACTGCAGATATTTTATAGTCCAAGGCAGTGACATCAAATTTCAGAACATTTCTAGAGTTTGTTAGCATAACCATCAAGGCAGATTAAACTTTCCTTCATAGAACAGGTATTTATCCAGCCAGAAATGAACTTTGAAAGGAATGAATAGAACAAAATTATTTCAACATTGTCAAGATAACATTTTTCTCCCTCCACATCTAACATAAGATCAGGGAGACATAGTCATTGTAGGCTCAGGTGTATCTTCAGTGCCACTTTGGTGTGGACAAAGTGGACAACTGAGTCCCTGAAGTCGGCCATTCTGTATTGAGAACAGACACAAGTACTTATTCCAAAATTGTGGCATTCTCTGAGCTATCAAATTTATATAAATGTTTTTAAAGAACAAATCTGTGTCTTAAAGAAAATTAGAATTTTTAAGTGTTGCCGAGCATTCCAGTACAGGAAAATAATAAATTTATTTAAATTATTACATTAGGTACCCAGACATGCTTATAAAGAAAAAGTGCTTTTTTTTTTTTTTTAATGTGGTGCATAAGTGTTTCTGTTCAGAATTTAAAATCAAGATAAATATGCATATAGGACAAATGGGACTTTTCTAATTTGTAACATTATTTATTTTGTATATTTTTTCCCCCAGTAGATCTTGGAAATTGCTGAATGATACTCCATGTCAGAAAACCTTAAGACTGGGTACAAAATTATGATGATGTTATTGCTGTTGCTGCTATTGGCTTTTTTTCTTTTGGACTTGAAAATTTTCTTTGTTTTGTCTGGTATGTAAGTCCTGTAAAAATCTGATCTAAGAAAAATACAAGTTTTGCAGTTCAGAGACTTTAAAGACTGAAAGGGCCATTTCCTTCTGCTGTGTATAAAGCAGGTATGCTGTGCATGCCTTAATTTTTCACCTCCAGACAGAATACACTCAAATTCTAATGTGAAAAAAACCACAGTAAATAGTCTCTGTTCACCAAACTTCCTCATATTCTAATAATCACATACTAAAACTTATGATGGTAGAGAGCAGCAAGGCTCACCCTACCTATCTCAGAAAGCCATGAGCAAGAAGGAGCTCTACAAACTGGTCCCATATGGAAGACACTTTGGGTCTGTTAAAGTTTTTTTGCTGCACTGTCAGATAACACTGGGCTAAACATCAACATTTCCAAGTAAAATTCACTATTCCTTTTACCTCACTTCTTTTCACTGGAATGAAAGGACAGATGACTTCACCATCCCTTGTACAACCTGATACAATTATGGGACCCACTTGGACATCATGATCTCTGGACTCTGTGATTTTGGTAAGTCTAAAGTCTAACTACATCTTCTGGGTAATGTTCTTGCATGAAAGGTAAGGATCCTTGTAGTCCTTACATAGCAAAACTGTTAAACAGTTCATAATAACTTGCATCATATTGTTTCATCCTTTTATATCACTCACATGTAACAACAAGACTGCTAGGAATCTAGATACTCTATATACACCAAAGGCATTGAGTAAAACTTCTCCAAAAAACCCAGAATCTTTACAATTTCATTTTATCACACTATGTATTCTGCATATTTTAACAGACTTTTTTCACAAATTATCCAAATTATACTGCTGAACATTTTATGTTCATACATTTAATGAACAAAAACAATCTTAAAATACAAGATCAGTTATCCTAAATCAGACTTAATTCAACACTCTATTTCCAGTGCTAGCTAGTAGTAGAATAGTGGTAGAAAAAGAACTGGCCTCTCAAAGGGTATGCATCAGCCAAAAGTATTTGTAGGTTTTCAAATAAATTTTGGTTTATAAATTGCCTACAAACAGTTCATAGAGCACAATCAGTCTGGCATGATTAGTCATACTCCGTATTGACAGTGTATGAGGTTAAAAGATGACACTTTTCTAAGGGTCCTTCTGTTTTTCATGTGTTTGTTTGTTCATTTGCTTGCTTAGAAGATTAATATTTCCTTTGTTTAGCAATAAAAGATAGAAAAGCATCTCTATATTTTTTTTTAACCAGTATATTTGCAGCACAAGGTCTACTGACCTTAAGATCATTAAATATCCCATTCTTCTCTTCTGCTGTGCTCCAGGAAATGAGCCAAATGCTCAGACCTCACCATGAGTCCCTGGTTAGCTGCTCTTGTACATTAAGCTAAGCACATGCATATCTGTCTGACTGCATCAGGGGCAAAGAACTCAGCTCTAAGCAACTGCTGACATCCTTTATATGGAACACAGCACTGAAGCACATTGTATTCTCTGGGACTGGACCCCCCTTCAGACTGTCAGAACAAATAAGCAAGAACAATTCCTTTTAAAGTACTTTTCATTGTCCACAGGTATGATCCTGCATTTGATACGTGGTTATACAGTACTATATAAACAATATTCTGCCTGATATAACACTGAGTGACAAAACCTCTGTTTCCACAAACAAAATGGACAGTGCAAAAAATGTGCCAAAATATTTGGGAAAAGCAAATACAAAGGATAAAAATACATGGAAAGTTAACAAAACAAACGTTTATAGTGTTTTCTAAATTCTTATTCATCCATTTTGAAAACACATTGGAAGTATTAGAGAGATTTTTCCCAGCTTTAAAAGGAAATGGGTTTTAAACTTAAATAATTAGAAAGTTTGTGTGCATAAGGATCTGGAAATGTCAAGAATGACACAGGAGAAGGGGTGTAGCAGTGACTTCAGAATGAACCTACATGAATGTCACTGAAGTATCTTTCTGCCTCTGGAATAAAATGTGATAAAGTATTCAAAGATTATTTCTATGTAATCTGTACTGAAGGTTCATAGAGTGATAGAAATTCAAGCTTGTAAGGACAGAAAATAAGCCAAGTACAGTAATGGAGGAGGACTGTCATTCTATTCTTTTGTCAGTCTTTGAACTCATACTTGGGAGAAATATAAATAAATGAAAAAAAAAAATAGCTAATACAGAAATTGAAGCTCAGGTTGGCTTTCAACTGTACAAACAGAAAGTAATTTACAAGTAGAACCTCAATTTTTGAACCAGAAAATAAAATTGTTTTTTGAAACTGTCTGCTGGCCTGACTCAGCTGCACTTTCTATTTCAAAAATTTGGACACCCTAGTCAGGAGGCAAGGAGAGCTTTAAGATATGAAAAGGAGTATTTTTTTTCTGTTTTCCCATATGCTTTTTCATTCAGAGAAGTTACTGCCCCATGCCTCTTTTTTCCCCCCTGCGTCTTTCAATTAAATAAAAGGGTTGCAAGGTGGTTCTCTGCTGTTCTAGTATTCCCCTGCAGGTGTGTTTTTGCACATGGTTTTTTCTATTATCTTTGTTCTTCTGTCTGCAGGACTAAAATACAGCAAAAGGAACACAAATGAGACACATTGGTTTCATGAGAGCCATATTCAGGTCCCTTAAGAGCTATAATTTGAGCACTACTGCCTTAGAACATCGTTATCTAAAGCCATAAGTTTTCTGCACGTTGTTAGAAGACCAGAGTATGCATTAAACAGTGCTCTGCTTTGTTTTTTTCACTACAGCATCCAATTCTTGAAATAGAAATGCTTGACCTAGAAATACAAACAAACAGAAACAAAAACAGTTACGGATGTTTAATACCTCCTGAATTTTCAGTTAGCTAACTTGTTTTGCATCAAGGAAGGACTTCATTGTGAATTTTTTTAAATAGGCTAGGGGGACTTCTTTCCAAAGTAGGTATAATATGCACCAAAGGGGAGAAACTTCTTTTGGTTAATTTGCGCATAAAGTGTCAGCACAAGGACACATTCATGGTGGCATTTGTGGCATTTTTTTCCAGATTTACAAAATAATTTACTGCAAAGCAACGTATTGGTGATTTCTGAAAGCAAGATGTTGCATATGAATTGAGGCTAACGTCCTTTTTAAAATACAGCCTTACTTCCCGAAAATAATTGGTATTGTGACTTTGACAGATGGTTTTGAAAGGAGAAAATTATTAAGCTATACTTAACTAAGTATATATGGCCTAACTTTACATTGTATAACTCCCAAGTGTATAAATGACAGATTATTTCTTTTAATATTGTGATAATACCTGTCTTTGAGGTTTGTTTTGTTTTGTTTTGGGGGAGGTATTTGCTTTTTTTTCCTAGTACTAGATCATGAATATTACAAAGTTTTTACAGATATGCATACAGAAATATAGGTTGATATAAAATTAATTCTGAATGGCATAAGCTCCAAGTGATGAAGTGGAAATAATGCAAAACCTTTACTAAACTTAAATGGCTACATCCAAACTCAATTTACATTAAATATTAATAAATATTAACAGAACCTCTTGACTATGAATTTATTTTTTTTAAATTTGATAATGTGAAATTTGCAAGCAGAACATTCAAGAATGTAAGATATACAGGTCAGACATATTTTCTTTTGTCTTTTTTTCTGCTGAATCTTTCCCATTCTCTTGTGGATATTTCATTTATCAGCTCACTCTTGCTGTATTCAATTATCATCATACATAACTTGAGCTGCAAGAATGCTGCCAGATGTTTTCTTCAAATATTTGTTTCAAATTTTAATTATGTTTTTTACTGTAATTACATGGCATTACATGCACATTTGATAAAGCTGCAAGAAGAATATTCTCCCAGATACCCACAATTGGAAAGATTTTTTGTAAATATTTCTATAAAACAATTTTTCATTTATTAACATGAATATTTACATCACACATCTGCTTTTCTACTTATACAGCAAAAGAGATGGAATCTTGAAATGCTTCTCAATAACCCTCACAATCTCACTGTCACCTTCTTTCCATTAACTGAGCAATTAAAAAGATTAAAAAAATAATAATTAAATTAATCACTTATCACATTTACTTCCATAACTCTTATCCACCCATTGATTAACTCTGTTTAAATTTTACTTTAAGGATGATTCCTTAGCTGGCTACTCTTTATGGGGAAGAAGAAATGCTCGAAACACCCCTCCTGCAGAATTCTGCTGGCCAAGGGAAAAGTGAAGGGGGGAATCTGAAGCTGCACAGCTGAGCCCATCCTATTACTTTTTTCAGCAAGAGAATTTCATGGCTCTGGTTATGTTGGCAGTTGCTTAATGGGCGATAGTCTTGCCAAATCCTTTATCTTGAAAAATCTTAATTTGAGGAGTGGGGCACTGAATTGAACCAAAGCAATTCCCCATTTCTAGTTCTAAGATGGGATTAACTAAAGTATTATAAAGAAACTGTGCTACTTTTGCATATCTCTTGTGAGAGATATAAAATTTGTCATGTTTCATCCCAACATGACTGGCCAAAACAGCTTAACATGCAAGAACTCCTAGTGATGCATTTGGAATCGAATATTCAGCTTGTTCATGAGGGAACACATATTTGATAGTCAATCACCATTAGAATGAAACAAATACTCAATAATCACAGTCATATACAATTTGCCTTTCAGTAAAAATATGCTATTGGCTGGCTAACTGGTGCCATGAGAAATAGAAAGTCTGCATTCTTTGATAAGGATATAAAAGTTCAAAAGATTTTTACTTATGTCCTTCAAAAGGTTGTTTTGCATACAACATTGCTACATCACACAATAATAAATACATAATCAGACCCTCTACCTTTTAAATGCATTGCTTATTTTTTTTTCTCAGTGTGAAATAGTATCTGGAGATTTCAATTCACTCTTTTCAAATGAATTGTCTTTGAGGATGGTGTCTGTCACAGACACATCGGACTTGCATATTTATGTTACACTTGGCTGCATTTCCTCTATCTATCAGGAAAAGAAATGGAGTTGCAGCTGTTGCAGCTTGTAAATAAACTGTATGGTGTGAACCACCTAGCGTGCCTCCTCTTGCCAAAGGAACAGCTCATTGTACAACTACAAATAGATCAAACATCTAAGGAGAGGACATAGGTTTCCCTAAATGCTTGGAAGACTTTTTTCCTCACTCGGTACTTTACTTCTTCCCACTGCCAGTAACAGATTTAAAAAAAAAA
>VZRM01001599.1:139747-240329 GCA_013397955.1 Grantiella picta
CTTGGTGGAGATACGTGCCGGGGAGACCTCGTTTTGTGAGGCCGCCGCTTCCTGTGTTCCCTCCGCAGAGAGAAACATCAGATAATTAAACTCTGAAGTAACTTCTGGCTTTTTTCAGTTTCTGCTCAGTTGTGTTTGTTTTGAGTGTTGTATCTTTCTGGAATGCAACAGAGATATATTTCTGTGTGACTTATGCCTAATGCTCTGATTTGAGATGTACTTTCAAGTTATTCTTCTGGGCCTTATTCTTAATAACACCAACAGCCACAAGTTCTACTAACCAAGCCTTCCTTACCTAATCATGCACTATAGAGTATGCAGGGCACACTTAATATAAAAATAAAAAGCGGTGAAAATAGGCGTTTTAAAATTTATTTTGCTTCTGGGAGTGCATATTTATTTTAAAAGCATTAAAACTAACAAATGGCAAGTAAAAACAACATCAGAAAAGTGAACATAGTACCTTAGGACATAGATATATATTCTACTAAAATTCAAAAGTGTACATAAAAAATTCTGCCCTAGCTAAGTCAAATCAGTTTTCATTTGAGTCAATAGACACTGTGAGTGAAGATCTAAGGCAAAATTTGCTTCTAAATTTATCTCTGTCCTACCAAGTGAAACACAAGAGCTATTCACATCAAAATGAACAAAACAAGTACTCCAGGACCTAGAATTTAGTCATCTCTACTCCCCATCACAAACTACTTTTCCTAAGGGTTAGCCTAATACATTATACATAACACATAGCTCACAGAACTGACAATGACCTACATAATCAATCATTACCGTTTCCATTTTTGTTATCTTGCTCACACAGGGAAAAAGGGTCTTGCTTTCTCCAGGCTTTACATGAAGATCACTGAAATCCATGCAAGGCTCCTGCTGACTTCAGCTGGATATGAATTGGCTCTGAATGACCCATATTTAACATCAGAATAGTTTAATGCTGCACTGAAAGACACAATTGTGGCTCACTGATCCTGGTGATCTTGGCTGCTTTTGTGCCAGAATCATTCCCAATTTAAGCCTGCTGCCAAACATCCCCAAAACAGCAGACATGGAAAGGCAAAGTCAGGGTGTGGGAATGCTTCCCAAGGAGTCGCTTTGGTGAAAAACTTGCAGAAGCAACATTGGGCTGGAAATGTCCCCTTGGATCAGAGTAGTTTCAGAGAGTTCAGCAGAACTGGAGAAAGGAAAGAGTGCATGGGTGGGCTGAAGAAGGAACCAGGAAGAAAAAAAAGTGAGGAGTGGTAACTTCTATTGCTTCCACTGGCATGAGATACATAGGATGGTGTGCTTTTTATGATGTGTGTAAATCCCCCTATAACCAAAAAAGATACAGCTTTTTAATTTGCCCTTTAGGATTTCAGTCAAAATCGTGACATTTATAATGGACCTCAATTTCTGTGTAGAGATACTTTGCTTACTATTAACTGTGCTGTGGGCTCATGTTATAGAAGGCCCCATTCCAAGATGTTTTTGATAGTGTCTAACTTTTTTTATTTCACTGTGCCTCTGTTCAAATATTCAGCACTGGAAAACTGAAATATTTTCATACTGTTCATAGATGCTGCATCCCTTCAAATTCCAGAAAAATAGGGTTAAAACCTGTGAACCAGATGAAAGTTTACAAAAATAATCTGTGGTCAAAAAGGAGGAAAATATTTGACATACTTTGGAAAAAATACTTGAAACTTCTTAGTAGTCCTCTTTTCTCTTAATGTGAACAATCTATCTGATTTATTTAATTAAATTCTGTTCAAGAAACTACAGATTGCATTTCTTCAGCAGAAACTTATTTTCAAAGGAAAATCCAGGAATTTTTTTTTTTTTACATATTACATAATCCATATGACAGATGCAATAGTTGGATAGGAGTTTTCTCAAAACAGTTATTTTGTTACTTTGATCTATAGGGTATCATTTAGGAAAATTAAAACTTTGAATCTGCAATTTTAACATTCCCCTGTGGCCCATCAACACTAAGATTGTGATGAAAAGGTTACAAAATAAAGCCTTCAGTGTATGGAGAAAATAAATACATGGAACCTGAGGCCTCAGAGAGAGGTAGGTCGTGATTCAGTGGGAGCTGGAGATAAGGTATTTGCCAAAACTTGAAGTGACAAAAAGGATTTTAGATCTAATATGAAACTTAATTAAGAAAGTTAGGCCTGAAAGAAAGATAGGCATTAGAAAAAGGATTATTTCAGGGTCAGATGAAAGAGAAGCAAAATAGTTAGTATAGCTTTTTCTCCAGGACATAAAATACAGCTCTGGTCTAGTGAGGTTTAGTGTTCCTCTACAGTCTGTGTATTGATATGTGTGTCTACTCTAACTTGTCTATGCAGAGAAAGAAAACCCACTAGTGATATCAATTAGCAGACAAACTCAAATGCCACAGCTGTGTTTTATAGGGATAGAGACTCCATTCTTTTATACAATTTTTGCAAGAGTTAGCATTGCTGCACTGTGTGCCATGCATCCAAACTCTTGGCTTTTACAGTTTGTTCTTTAAAAGGTTAGAAAGTCACACACAAATAATCTGTGTCAATATTGTTCACATATTAAATGCCCATAATATTTCATGACATGTCAGCATTATTGGATCGTTATTTATTACTCTTATATATGTTTCATGATACAGAACTTAACTACAGCAATGATATTTTTCTTCTTTTATGCAACAGTTCCCATTGTTATTTGACACACAACATGCTTCTCCAACAGCAATAAAGCAAGAAAAGGAGATTCTTGTCTCTAATACCTGCCCTGGAAAAGCTGAATGATCTGGACAAAGGAATCAAGTTAACTTTCAGCAAGTTTGCACACAACACAAAATTGCGCATGAATGTCGATATACTGGAGAGTAGGAAGACTCTGCAGAGGGATCTGGACAGGCTGGATCAATGGGCTGAGTCCAATTGTGTAAGATTCAACATGGCCAAGTACCAGGTCTGGCACTTGGGTCATAATAACGCCATAGAATGCTACAGGTGTGAGGAAGAGTGTCCAGATAGCTGCTCAGCAGAAAAAAACCTGGGGGTGCTGGTCAAAAGCAGCTGAACATGAGCCACGTGTGTGCCCAGCAGGCCAAAAGCATCACAAACATCCTAGCTTGTCTCAGCAATAGTGTGGCCAGCAGGACTTAGGAACTGATTGTCCCCCTGTACTTGCTGCTGATGAGGCTGTGCCTCAAATCCTGTGTTCAGTTCTGGGCTCCTCACCACAAGAAAGTCATTGAGGTGCTGGAGCAAATCCAGAGAAGGGCCATGAAGCTGGTGAAGAGTCTGGAGCACAAAACTTACAAGGAGTGGCTGAGGGTACTGGGGAGTGCCTGGAGAAAAGGAGGCTCTGGGGGGACCTAGTTCCTTTCTACAACTCTCTGAAAGGATGTTATAGATAGGTGGGGATCAGTCTCTTCTCCAAGGTAACAAGGATAGGCCAAGAGCAAGTGGCATTTAATTGTGTCAGGGAAAGTTTAGATTCAATATTAGGGAAGATTTCTTTGTGTAAAGGTGTCTTAGTTTAAGATATTTATATGGTGTGGAGACTCCAAAGTGAGTTACCTTCCTTTTTAGTTTTCAGCTGCTTCTGTCTAACAATAAGGAGACAAATGAGAGAAGATATAAGTGAAAAAAAAAGAAAAGTTTACTATGACTCACCAGGGGAAGCAACAGCACCACACCTCAGCCTCCTGCAAGCAAATTTTACTTTACCTTTCTGGTCACTCTTGCCATGGCAACTGCCTTTCCAGAGCCATGGCACAGGTTTCCTTCAGATTTTTTCACTGCTGCCACTCAAGACAGGTACATCAGAATGTCAAACTCTCTCTTTCTCCACGAGTTTTTCAGCCCTAGTCCCAGTTTGAGCCACAGCTGCTGACTACCACACCCAGTGAAACAGTATTTCATAACCCCAATTGCTGCTGGAACTGCTGCTGCCAGGAGAGGCCCTGTCAGGTGAGACAGCTGGCTGCACTGACTCTTGTTTTTGGAAAAAAACCAGTTTCCAGGTTTTGTTTTGTCCCTGGTCCCGGTTGGTGTTTGGGGAAGGAGGGAGTTTTGTAATCATGAAGGCTTGTGTTGTTTTTCCTTTTTTCTCTGTCTCCACCATGTAGTCTAGGCTTCTCCGTCATGTTTTTTTTTCCTTCTGTTCAGTCATCTACAGAGGCTGCCATACTGGGGGAGCGGCTTCTCCTCCATCTTGTTTTCTTTGTGGCCAGGGTGTCTGGGATTCAGCACCTTTGTTTCTAGAGGTTATTACTGTTATCTTGGTTATTGATGTTTTGTTTATTAGTAAACCTCTATTTTTTTCATTTATATCTTCTTGCATTTCTCTCACTGGTGAAAGAGGAGTGGTTGAAAATTAAAAGGGAACATAATGAATTTTGGAGTCTCCACCTCATAAAAATGTCTTAAACCAAGATGAAAGGTTTGTCAGGAAAATGGTTGAGTCACCATTCCTTGAGTTGTTGAAAAGATATGTAGATGTGGCACTTAGTGACATAGTTTAATGTTGGACTTGGCAGTGCTGGGACAAGGGTTGAACTTGGTGATCTTAAAAGCGTTTTCCAACCTGTATGATTCTGTGATTCTATACTAGTATCCTTGGGAACAGGATATGAATTTCCTATGAAATGCTGGGTGGCACTCTCAAGCCAGACTTCTCCTTTCCCTCCTTCCTCTCAGTGCGCACACACACACACACACACAGACTTTTTCACACACAGGTACTCCTTCCCTGTTCTTTCACAGTTTTCTGAGGCAGGCAGAGGCAAGCAGGATTGCTCAGACTGAATCCAGAGCAAGGAAAAGAAAGAGACAATGCCTTAAAGTATGCCTAAAGCTTCTGTCTAAAACCTAACATAAATATTCAGTATTCAAATATAAAACTGAAATAAATGAAAACTGTGATCTGAATATAGATGATGATATAGAGCAGATTCACTCTGTAACAGAATATGAAAACAATAAAAAGCACCTCACACACTTGTTATTGTTGTAGAATTCTCAAATGTAGTAGCGGAAAACAATATCACAGAACAGATAATATAAGAGAGTCTGCGACTTTAGAAGAGGATATGTTTTTCTGTGTTGATTGTGAACCTGTCCACTTGAAAGAAGGACAATGTGAAATCTGAACAGCAGCCACTTAATTGCACACTGTTTATACAGGCTGCTGAAAGAGGGCTTGGTCCTGTGGAGTGAATAGCATGAAAAATGTGCAAATGATTATACAGGGAGTACTTTTCAGTCTACTACTGATCACAAAGCTTGGAACCAGACTGCATTAGTAGAAAAATGGATCTGTTTCTTTCCTGTTTTGAGTCTATCTTACCTGTTTTGATTGAGAGTCAAATGTTGTGGCAAAACCCTACAGAAATTCAAGTATTCTGTCTCCCCTCCCCGGTTGTCTCAGAACTCTGTGTACCTACTTCTAAAACTGTTGCAGTTAATATATTAATTAACTCACACACAAATTTCAGAGGAATCTATATTTCAGTCAGGGACCCTAGAGGGAAAAACATTTCAAGGTTACTGTGTGATTGTAAAACCTTGGAATTTTAACACTCCTTAAAAATATTCCTCTTTTCTAAAGTGGGGGGAGCACTGCTTTCACTACGTGTCCAGGGGAATTTTGAAACGATGGATTGGATCTGGTCTTTAGCTCAGCTATAGAGTTACTGAAGATCTGATTTAAATGGAAAAAAGCAGTAGATATTTATGTTTTAAGTTTATATTTATATTTACTGTCCTAAAATATTCTACCATAATGTTATTTCAGAACTTTATTAAAGAAGCCCTTTACTGAACACCCAAAAGTACTGCTGGTATTACATAAATTTTAGCCTAGGGTAAATAAAGAAATATCTTTAATGATTCTCTTGGGAAATTCTTTTGAGTTTTAATATTACATCCATTGTGCCCCCTTTCCTGAACTCTCTCCATAATTTTTAAAAAGGAAAATACACTGGAAAAGGGTTGCTTTGCACATTTCAGCATTTTTTGAGCTGTACAGCATTTTAACTAACCATGCTGAATTAGAGATAACTTTGCTATTATAAAACAAGTTTTCTCACCGTGTTACATGACTAGTTCTATTGATTTCAGTGTCTAATGTATGATGTGTATTATGTAGTTGTTTAATCAGCACTGAGCTCAAATGTGCTTGAATTTCTCAATACCCACTTTAGATTTTAGATTTGACATGATGACAGTGATTCAGATTAACTTGCACTTCTTAAGAAAAAGATAGGGAATGTCTTTGATAAGCAGCACTATGACTTGTATCTGAAAATGACTGTTCTAAACCCTTGTTTGGCATAAATCTGCAAAAAATCAAGATAAGGATTAGAAAAGCAGTATGGAAAATTGATGTACAGTCTTGGAATTACTTTAAATCTCTGTAGTCCAGATATCACAATTTTATTCCACATTTAGCTAATGTTAAATTCTGCCAGAAAAAGCTCTAGTGTGAAGGCTGAATAAGTCAAGGTCAATTCTAATCCACTGTCTTTTCTTTGTGGAGACATGAGCTCTTCAAGAAAAATGATTTTGCAAGCACAGTGTGTAACATGGTGTCTCGTCTAACGTTTTGTTACAAAATGGGTCAAAGAAGAATTACGCTTACAGTATCTTCCTCTCCTGCCGTCCCCGAGAATGTTTTGATGTAGCAGAAAATGTCAGTTAGTGAGATGCACTATAAGAATGCTATGTAAACCTGTACTTATCAACACATCAGTTCATAAGCAGTTTCTAGGAGAGGAAAGGTAATTCATGTATGTATGAAGAGTTCCTTTTACTTTGCTATTTTAAGGGGATCACACTACTCTTGGCTGGGGAAGGTAGTGATGGTGAGGCCACATGTTTTCTCATTTTTCTGCTTAAGCAGTTATTTGAGATCATGATCTCATAGATGTGTAAATAAGCGATGTGTGTTTGACAGAAGGACTTATATTCTGGCCACTTGCAACACGTATCTTCAAACACCTATCCTGATTTTGTGCCAGACAGTCATTTATTCTTCTCAATGACCATATGTACAACTTGAGAACTTCGCTAAGTAAAATTTTGATTATAATGAAGATGGTGGCTTCAGATCTTCTTGAATGCCATAACTATTCAGACAACAGCCTCTTTGTAGAATCATAGAATCACTGAGTAATTCAGGGCAGATTGGACCTCAGGAAATCTCTATTCTGACTTTCTGACCAAGGTAAGGTTGATCCTGAGGTCAGCTTCCAGGTTGTTCAGGCTTTATCCAGTAAGCCTGGAATACCTCTGAGGACAGAAACCACACAGCCTTGCTGGATTGGTCTACTCTATTGCTTGGCTGCCCTCACAGTGAAAAAGTTCTTTCTTCTATCCATTTTGAGCATTTGCTGTTCCAGTTTATGTCTGTTGTCTCTTGTTCCATGAGATCTGTGTGCCATTGAAGAACCTTCTTCGATCTTGGTAGACTCCCTGCAGGTACTGTTGGATATTCTCTCTTGTTTTGATATCCCTGCTTTTTGCTTTCCATCTGCTTCCATGGTTTCTTCATTGATTGTATGGTTAATCTCTCATCCAGATATTTTAATGTAAAAGAGAACACGGATGCAGATGTCACTTGGTGCACTGAAATGTACAGAGCATATTTTGTACTTGTAACAAAAAAGATCCTGCCCATCTAAATTTCTTAGTAGCAGTTAGGTGTCCTTGGTATCTCGCAGCATCTATGCTAATACAATCAAAGGCTTGACAGTAATATTTTAACCAATTAAATTGAAGAATTCTCCTATGCCTAAAAAGATATTAGCCACTGTTATACTGCCTGTGGACTTGCCCTTTCATGAGTTATTAATGTCACTGGAAATTTCTTATATTTTAATATTCTCTTATTGTAATATATTACTGTGGGGGATGAAAAAGAATGAACAATGAAAATAAAATTATAGTAGGAAATAAATAATTTATATCTGAATGTTAAATGTAACAAAATGGGAGAGAACAGAATGTTTCATGTAAAGACAGAACACAATGAAATCTCATTTTTTAGTACATGATGTCTGTTCCTCATAGGACTGAGAATCAGTGCATGGGAAAAATTGAAATGGCTGCCAGTCTTTAATGCTCAGGTTGGAATGGGTCAAAATAACAGCATATTCCAACTTCTCACAGAAAAGAGAATATATTGCCATTCAAAGCCTCCATCAGAGTGACAGAAATTGTATCTAAAAATGGTGCTTTAATCTAGCCATGAATTTCATGGTCATTCTCAGAGGCAGTGGGAACTCAGTCAATTTGGTAAAGTTAGATGGCTATTACACTCTCTACTACAAAAACCAGTGTAAATGAATATTATTCCTGATAGGTAGATGTGATATAACAACTGTCATAACTGTTTTTCAAATACACAGTAGCCAAAAGTATTCTCTTAAAATACTCTGTGATTTGTATATTCAGAAAATGCCACTTCCAGAATGAAAAAGCATGCAACTGCACAGGTATGAAAACATTATCTCTAATTGTAGTTCCTTTAAATATACTTATTTAAAAACTGTATACAAGAAAAACATCTTTCAGATTCCTCTTCATGCTTATCTCCCTTAATCCTTTCACTCAATTTATCCACTTGACCATAATCATCATGCCATTGTGCTAAAAGTATTTTCTTTTCCTCATTTTGTCCATAATCTCTCTTTACCATGGCATCTTTAACTAATTTTCCACTTTGCATGGATTTCCAGACTTGAACAGTTTCCCACTTATTAGTTTCCAAAGAAATTCAGTCTCTTAGTGTAAGAGTGACTTGTCTTTTACAGTGTTATTTTTTCACCTTATTCTATTCCTTGTTACAAGAGTATGAGGATATTTTATTATTTCTTTTATGATATGATTATGTATCATAGAATAATAGAATGCCAGGCTGAAAGGGACCTGAAGGATCATCTGGTCCAAACTTAGATGTCATCCAAAGCCTGAATGTCACTTTTAACTATAAAATTTTTACTACTCACAAATCATCACGACATAAGTTGCATCATCATTCCTATGAAAAGAAAAACATAGTTATATTTATAGTTATAGTATTACTACATTTAATATTATAATATATATTCATAATTGAGGATTTTCTCCTTCACAAGTGGGTTCTTACACTCAGATCCTATGAAGTTCAGTAAGTGATTGACATCAAATCATCTTTGAGCAGGCTCAAGCCAAATCCCTTTTCTTATGCTAGGGAAAGAATCACAGAAAAGGTCACAGTTGATGTGCAGTTTCTCCTGCTTTCAAAATCATTCAGTTACTGAACAACTAATTATGTGAAAAAACAGCTGGATTCATAATTTCATCCTTATCTGAGAAACCTTTCCTAATATCATCAGTGTTCTGACTTAATAATGATGATGTGGTGTCAATAATACACACCTTTATCCCTTTGCTATCAATCTGACAGCAATAAGTAGACTGAAGTCAATACATAACAGAACAGTATATATTAGAAAATAAAAAAAGGATTTTTTCCCTGTTACAAGTTTCTGTATTCCTAGTCAACTCTGAAATCAGGGACTTGTGATGTTTGAAGGATTATCTAAAGCTTCAAGATAAGATTAATGATCACTGATTCCATTCTTTATAATTAAATGCTCATTGGAAGGATTAAATAAACTATCAAAACTATAAAAAATTCAAGCATAAGTTTAATGAATTTAATTTCAAATAAATGTAAAAGCTGATATTTCTGGTCCTCAAAAAAGGCAGAAACAAAAAAATTAATTTTTTATTTTCAGAAAGGATATCTAGCACTTGAATTATATCTTATTTAAGATGATTGGTAGAATTCTCATTCTTATTTTTACAGGTATCATCTACTGGTGCTTCATAGTTGGCCCATTTGTAATAAACCTTTTTCTTCTTTCTCATCATCCACACTGAAAAATACATGAATGAAATAATTTCTTGAAAGGATTTTGAAATCTGTTGAAAAATGTTCATGTGCCATGCTGATGGGGAGTAGACTGGTGATCTTGGTCTCAAATTTGTGCAGTTTATATTTCAAATGCTCATTTATACTTTATTTTCCACCATGGCAACATCCTTTCAGGTAAGTTTCAGAATTTTAGCTTTTATGACTCAACTCCCATATCTGTCATCTTCTTGAATCATCAAAAATCATGATTAAGTCAATCCCACACACTTCACAGTTGTTTCAGCATCAAATGCAATACACATTTCATGAAGCTTCTTAATTTATGAGCTGAATGTTTTTAAATTTAGTACAAAGTTCTATTACTATTTTTGGGGTTTTGTTTTTGTTTGTTTTTTAATCTTTAGAGTTCTGCATTTAAGACTTTATTCTCTGTAGCACTCTGTTACTTCTCACATTCCTATATACTTCCACTTTAATTAGCAATTTTTTTCACTATTTACCTTTGTCTGCTATTTCTCACTCTCACATCAGCTTTGAAATTGAAGGGCTGTATTTAAAGTCCTCCTGGTTTTCTGCTTTCTGCTTTGTATAATTTTGTGTTCCTGTGATTCTGTTCTACACTATATGTAGAGTGTGTATGGAAGCTCCTATACAAGCTAAAGCTGTATTGCCAAAGTTTACCAGAGAAAAAGTTATATCAAACAGAAAAGAACTGAGTATTCGGTGCATGTCAACATTTTTGCAAATTCAAGTATAATACCCAGCCCTTCACAACCTCAAGAACAATGAGTAGACTGTGGTTAAACAGACTGTGCTTTGCAGCTTTGATACACAAAGTTATTATGAAGCATTTCAGAAACAGAATGAAGAATTGCAAGGCTCCTTAAATAATATTTTTAGCATTAATTATTAAGGCAACACAGAAAAGCAGACACAGAGAGTAAATCTCTGTAAGCAAACGCTTTGATAAGCTGACTGAAAACGTTCCAAACAATTCCATGCAAGAAAGGGGAAGATAAAGAACTAAATGTCAGAAAGAGTATTGAAAGCTAAAAATTAAGCATATGCAAACAAACAGATAACAGCACATTCCAAAAAAGTATCTAGGCAATGGAAAGAAGTAATTAGCTAATCAAGAGGAGAAATTAAGTATTTTTGACAGTGAACATAATTTAAAAAAAAAACATTTCTCAAAGGGAACAAATTAAAGCTCTGAACAATCCCTGGGAAAACGAGGTCATATGCTTTAAATCTGCAGCTGCAAATTGGACAATTCCTAAATATCACTGCTTAAAAGAAATGTTACTTGAAATGTGCTATTTTGTTTCTCCATATGCACAACAATACGTATTGGAGACTTGTTCCAAGAACCTTTATACAGGCAATACTTCCAGTTGACTCAGTGAAAATTTGGCTTATGAAAAAGTTGCTGAATGGCTTGTTTTGAATGTAAGGATAATTTACTATCACTCTTGATTGTTCTCTCTTTTCCAGTGACAGCTTGCTCTCACAGTACAGCTTTATGGCGCTGACCACTATTTAGCTCTCTTAACCACAAGATGCTCACATATTTACAAGTTCTGATGAAAATTATTGATAACGTTGATATTGATAAGGTTGGCCAATTGCACTCGTTTGGTGTAGTGGCTGATATATCTAACAGCTCTTACTGTCGGCAGAGTTAGTAGTCTACTGCAGATATGTTAGAGTTGATATTTCAGTCTTTAAAAGTGAATGTGGGGAGTGAAAAAATATGTGACTTGAATGCTACCCTTTCACATATTTTCCTTGGATTTGAAAAGCTTAATTGCTTAAGTGGCTTCTCATCCATAAGTATCTTATTGACTAATTTTTCATTCTTTCTTTTTGCAACCTTCCATTAAATTCAATTTGACTTCTTGGGAATGTTCTTCTTCTGAACGCTAGTATTTCTGTTAGTTTATTTACTTTAAAAAATATTATTATATTGTCAGTTTAGTAATACAGATATTGCTACTTGCAGCTGATACCAGTTGAGTGCTAAGAACCACCAAGCAGCATGGCATTATTTCTCCTCAGTGCTTTGATGTTATAAAAAACAACTTGACAACTAGAAGTTCTAAAGCAAGAGGCAACAGGAGACAGGAAACGTGTAACTGATCTTTAGATATTATGCAACATTTTCTGAAATATTTCATTAAAAAAAGAAAGATAAATCCTAAATTTTTAGAGGGCATGGATGTTAAAACATTTCCATCAAATAAATATTGTTCAATTTTAAAAAATGGTTTGACTTTTCCACATTCACACCTCTTACCCCTCATCCCTTGCCCCTGGTAACCCTGAATTTTTTCCTATTTTTCTGAGAAACCTGTTTAATTTTATATGGAAGATACTTGTGATAGGGATCATTTTACCAAAATGATCATTTTACCAAAATACAGTTTTGTTTCAAGAAATTTTGGTAGGAAAGACTTACCCAGAACTATTTTACTTGCTAAATTTATACCAGGAGTTTGCCTGGTGCTCAATTCTCTTTTTTGTCTCAAGAGCATATATGCACTCTGATTATCAGCCCTCACTTGGATGCATTAATTATTTCAGAATTCAAAGTGAAACCGGAAAAAGAGTCTTTATGCTGCATATTGTGCTCATCCAGGTTTTCATGGAGCTGGTGAAACTTCAGGCTTTTGTAACTTGTGTTGAAAGAAAGGCTTCTTCAGACATTGTAACATCTCCCAAGTGACATTTCCATGCTTTAGAACAGCTGGAACGTGGATACCCTGTTGTGTTGACAAATGTGTTCTTAAATACTTGTGCCGAGCTAGCTGGGCAACTTAAATTCCTTTAAGGTTTATTTCTCTCAAATCAAAATAATTCTGATTTAGGTACAGTCTATATTCTGTCACCAAAGCTGATGTAATTGAGGTGAAATGTAGTGTGGATCAGAATCTGTCTCTTAGTCTCCTCTGGCAGTGGGTTTTCTTATAGTGGGACATATCTGAAGAGAGGAATCCTATTCAGCTCTCTGCTTGTGAGATTATTTTAAGGTTTATTTGAAGGTTATTTGAAGGGGTCACTTAACCAAAATTAACCCTCTTGCAAAGTTAAAAACAGTAAACATGAATATTGGAAATATATATATAGCTTGATTTTTTTTTTAATATTATATAACATATATGTCTAGTGGATTAGTCAATGCGTTGTTTACTTTGTCTCCCTTTTCCAAAGGTTTTTGGGGTGTTATTTTTTTTTCTATAAACCCCATGGGATTAGTTCTTGTCTGAATATTTTGTACGTGCTCCTTTCTATCATTTTCCTTGCCTGAAAGAAAGAGTGACACTTGTTCTGAGTGGGTAAGCCTGAGTGTCAGACCTTGCTATACTGATGTCCATGTTCTTTAGTCTTTTGTCAAAATATGACTGCTAGGAAGCAAAGGTGATGATGCTCTCCTGTTTGAGAAGTCATACTATTTCAGTAGATTTTCAGCAGAAATTTTACAAATCTTCTCTGGATCGTTTCCACTGGGTGAGTTTTATGATACACAAAGAGACTTCAGGCAATATCTGCACAGTTCTGCAGTATGCAGTGCAATAATTTATTTTCTATTGTTTGCGATAGATATCAAGTCACTAACAAGCAACTGAGCTACACATTAACATGCTCTAACATGCTCCCTAGCCCAAATGAGACACACAGGGAGCTTCTGCTGGTTGGGTAGCCATCATCAATGAGGAATAGTCAAACGTTTCTTGAAGAAGGCTGATGTTTAATGTTTTCAAGTTACCATCTTCCAATTATTTGTTTGTTTTCTGAATATTTTACGACTGTCAGCTGGTATTATTCCTCCTGTGTCTTTGAAGTCCTAACAATTACTATTTCATGATTAATTCTCTCCTGTGTTTTTACATTTATGATTTCTAATTATTTTAGCTCATATAATTTTTCACACCTTCACAATGATTTTCTCAAGGAAAATGAATTAGCATCTCACAGCTCTGTTATACCAGCTATGTTCAGATGGCTGAAATTCTATACTTATGATTTTCTTGCAATTCTAATTAATTGGCTAGAAATTTTTCATGTTTTCCTTTTAAAGTGATAAAAAGCAACAATTGCAGTATAAACATATCCACATTTTTAGATCTTTTGGTAAAATTCCAGAGGAAGAGCAGTAAATGAGTGAAAAAACTAATACAGAGTTTTTGAGTAAATTGTCTTGAAACATAAAGGCTGGTTAAAAACTATGATACTATCTTTAGAAGTTGTCCAAAAAAAAAAAAGAATCAGACTAGTAAGGAGAAAAGCTAGAAATGTAGAAATGTCAACTGGAAAGTTATAGATTCATGCCCAGATGATATGAACAAGTTGTGATATTTTTAGATAAGATAGTTTCATGGTTGTCTTTGTGCACTCTCTGGCAGTAGAGTTCAGATTGTTCATGAACATTTCAGAGGCTCTCTATGTACAGCATATAAAATGAGGCTAAATTAATTCTGATTAATTTTCATTTCTGTTTTTTTGCATATTCACTTCTTATGAAATTGGGATTTTTTTTTAGGCTATACTAAGAGTTGTTAGAGGAAACATAATTTAATTTAAAACCAACTTGCTCCACGACACATTCTGCTGTCAAAGAAAATTGCTATAAGCTAATTAATAATGGATAGCTTTGTGAGGTGAAAAACTTTGCAGAATATTGTGCTGAATAAAATACTGCAATAAGAAAGCTGGTTATGTATGGGGTTCTAGACTCCCAACATAGTTTGTTTAGCTGCTGTGCTTCTTTAGACTGTAAAAAAAATAGAATATTTGCTACAGCATAACATTAATGTGGATTTTGAAGAGATTTGAAAATAGAAGTCCATCCAAATGCTATTGAGGTTTTCAAACTCTTTGAAATAAAAGTGGTCTGAAAAAGGCTGTTGCAGTGTATAAAGGCATTTAGTTCAAATGTTCAAAAATAGTGTAAATTCAGAACTCTTTATTCCAGTGTTGTCTCTGCTGTTGAATAAAAATTTCCTGCCACTGGTTTAAGTCATATTCATCTAATGTAATGAAGCTGATTACAAGGTGGTTATCAACAAAACCAAAATAACGGAGGACACAGATTTTATTACACTTCTTCAACAAAATACCCTTTTCAAGCTCTCTCTGTTTAGTATTGTGCAGTCACTGCTACATCCACTACTACATCCACTGCTACAGATAAAAAAATGGTTTAATTGTCTATTTTTAAAGTAAAGGAGACTGTAAATCTAAAAAGTGCCATGGTTTTGAGGTTTTTTTGCTTTTTTATCTGTTTTTTTTTATTTTTAATTCCACCGTTAATCTATGCAGCTGTTTTGCTGTGATTTGATTCTTATGCATTGTCTCTTTATTACTCTTGGTTCCACAATTTTGATGTCTTGATGTTATGATGCTCGTATTTATTCCATATGCTTGAAAGTCATTCAAATGTTAAAATGTGTAGAGATTAAGTGATAAGAAAGCTTTAGGAAAAAACTCCCATTGCTTTGGTATAGTAGTAGAAACACCTTCATATTAATTTGATTTAATATGCATATATTGACAGCTGTACTTTTTATATAAATGCTTGAAACAGTAACATGTCAGAGACACCTAAGTACTAGATTAACTGGTAACTTCCCAGGATAATACTGAATTCCTTACCTGGTATTTCTTGATGGCGAGATGAAAAGGAAGAAGGGAAAAATTTCAGCCAAAGTGATACATTCTGGCATGTACAATAGAGAGAGCTAATCACTACTGATTAGTAATTTAGAAAAAAAAAATTTCTAGAAGTAAAAAAGTGAGAAATCACTATTTGCTCACAAAGACCTAATTCTGGCTTTTACTTATTATCCCTGTATGACTTTACAAAAGTAATTTTTTAAGTGTTTTTACTTGATGAATGTGTAGAACTTAACTCTTCAAAATCATGTCTGTGCACTATACCTTCAATTTTATTAAGATGTAAAATACACTTCTCTATTTTTGAATAGAGACATCTGTAGCTTCTCTGTTCTGTGTAGGACTTGTTTTTATTAGCATGTGCTGGACATGCTAAGACAGGGCTTGTAGGCATCATTGGACTTTTATATCCTTGAGGAGTTCTGGGCAGGCTGAGTTGCAAAAGAGGCTAAAGATATCAGCATTGCAAAAATTGTCAAAAATAGCTCCAACCCTTAAGAAAAGTGGGTATTTTTTTGAGTTAAGGAACTTCACAACAAACACTGAAGCTTCTACCCAACATTCACACTGAGTTTTTTTATAAAAATACTCTAGAAGACTACACTAAATTTGGACTAGATAAGAATTTGTGAATTTTGGTTGGTTTGTGGGTCTGGACCTAAGCATCAGACTACAACTATGTAGGAATACATAGCAAACTACTATGCTAATTAACTGCAATTAAATGTAATTAAATGCAATTTAATTAAATATAGTTAAATCAAATGCACTCATTACTATTAAGACTATGTAATGAGAACAATACTTGTAAACAAAGTCTTGTTTCCAAAAGCTCTTTTGTCTATTCTTTTTCCAAGTCTGTTAGCATCAAATGGTTCTTGTTTCCTAAATAAGGTAATTTTCTACAGTAATAGGCCTAAGGCTTTAATCACCTCAAAGTTTGCATTTGTGGTTTCATAGCTTAGAGACTTTATTATCTAGAATCTAAATGAAAATTTCAGCTCTAATCAGAGGGATGTGAAGATGAAACTTCTCTTCCCTTATATAAAAATTGGTTTTTTAAATAAGAGTTTATATCACATTTAATTGTTTATATATCTACCTGTTTCAGAAATCAAAGTCCCTCACGACACTCTTTGAAAGCAGAAATTGCCTTCAACTGCTTCTGAGATCAAAATCTGTACGTGAAAATAAGCCATTGGTACAAAACCTACCCATATCAAATAACCTCTTTTGAAGCATTCTGGTATTTTTATTTAATTAGTATTTAACGTTCTGCACTTTTTTGTACAGAACTGTATTTTCTGAGTAAATAAAAAAGATGGTGTAGGTTGCAAACAAAAATGTAGTCTGCATAATACACGCCTGCAAAAGTTACAGGAACGCTTTTCTTTTTAACATCCATCTTTATTAAATATCGTTAGTTTCTCTTACAGTTCATATTTCTGAGAGCAGTATTTTCATTGCAACATGCTATAGACACTAGACTTTATTATATCTTAGTCAGTTTATGAATGGAAAACCTCTCAGGTACTTACTCACTCATGTTCTGTGCAGCATTCACCAAACCCTAATTTGATCAGGTAGTTTCCAGGTCCTGTTCACAGAAGTTCTCTGCAGACCAGACACCTATGTAATTTTAGTGGACCCAGGAAGTTCCATTTTCTCCTAGAAACCACATTTCCATGCTTTCAAGACCAAGGCTACTTGGCATAATGCTAACTCAATAGATCTATATGAGTGGTATTGTCTGATGTGGTCATGACATTCACAAAATGTCAGCCTTTACCAAATAAATCATATTGAATCAAATCCAAACAAATCAACCTTCAAAAAATACAATTTTAATAAATGGCAAAAGCTCATTCCCTGCAATAAGAAATACTGTCCTGAAAAATGGAGAAACACCAGAGATTTGGAGGACTTTATTAAAGAACATTACTGCAGCTGATTTCTCATAGATGGAGTTTAGATTTAGAAAGTGGCAAGTACTATGTTAGATTTAATTTCATATGTTCCATTTGGCAATGAAAAGTTGTCTGGCAGTAAGGGTCTGTTGCTATGGTGAAGTTGTGGGAGCTCCAACATCCCCCAGCAACAGAGCGCCTTACAACAGCTCTGTGTGAACAGGGCATGTCCCAAACAGCTGCTCTTTCTACATGCTTAGGCTTCTCAATAAAAGTTTTGGATGGTGAGTTAGACTTTCTCATCTTAAAGCATGTTTGTATCACTGGAGTGAACATGACTGTGGTTATGTTGATTCTGCACCTGTTGATTCTGACAAATTTGATGTCCTGTATGAGAGGACTAGTTTATAGGGATATACCATTTGACACCTGGTTAATTCAACATGAATTAATGTAATCATTCATGTTAATTCAACATGAAAGTCAACACCCACAAATCCTATGGAGCAGTAGATATCAATGACCCTAACAAAAAGCAGAGTGCTGAGGTCCCTGACTGATGTGACATTGAAAAGATGGCCTTGAAGAGCTTTAGCTGGAATTGTGTAACTAATAAGAACGTGGTGGGTCAGGATAATTATGAGGACAGTGGGAGATAGAAAAATTATGGGATATTTGGGGGGCTTTGTGGGAATTTTAAAAACTTTTTGTGGTATGTTTTAAGGGGATTGAGTGAATCAGTGAAACATTATAGAACAGTTAAGGAAACTGAGGGATCATGGAAAAAACATGAGGATTAAGGGAAATAAGTGTGTGGAAATGAAGAACAAAAGAGGCCGATCAGATATAAGCAACTTGCTCATCAACATGATGATATGGTGAGACCTTTATAAGTGTTATGTTCCTAACTTTTTTCCTCCATCTGTATGTTTGTTTGCTTATGTGTAAGTTCTGCTAGCCAGCCTGAAGCTGAGTTGTCTAGGATGCTAGCCATCCATGAGAAAAAAGGCAAGATCAGAGCCAGTAGCTGGGGAAGAGGCCCATTAATGAGAACTGTTAATGACGCTTTTAATGAGTGTTGCCTTCCCATTTCAGACTTCAGCTGGGGTGAATATATACTCACCACAGATATATAACAGAGAAATTTCTTCTGCCAAAGTAGATTATAAATTTAATTGAGCTGCAATGTCTTGAAGAATTACTGTAAAGACTTTAAGTCTGGACATCTCAAATATTGCACATGAAAGCAAGCAACAAGTGAAGCAGTGGGATAACATGATCTCACCTTTCTCACCCACCTTGACCATAGATTTTTGTGCAAAATGAGCACACAATGTCAGTCCTTATTTTTGGTTCTATTGGGTTTTTTTTGGGGAGTGTGACAATTTTCTTTCCTTTTCTTTATATGAGGGACTATTGAACTTATCTTTCTGCAAGAATGTACAGGTGAAAATGTAGTGTACTGAAACTTATGATTTGGTTATGCCACAACTGTGGCACTGTAAATAATTGTGTGTTGCATCTGTAAAGAAAAGCTGCTCACTAGCAATATTTCAGTGTTCATCCCTCTCCATTCTATGACAGATCAGTGGAACTGCCCATAAGAGGAACAGGGGGAAATATCCTGTGTCAGAAAATTTAACTTTTTTTGTATCTTGAATTTTGCATCTGTAGTGATATCTATACAGCCAGCATGCAACAATGGTATCATCTGCTAGAAACACAATGTTCCTTGTTTAGATTGAAAAAAGCATGTGAAGTAGGATCCATCTGCCCTTAACTTCAGGCGTTTAATCAACTCAAAGATAGGATCTTATCTTGATTGACCAGAGACAAAAAATCTACCCTTAAACATTTGCCTAGAGAAGTCAAAATATATTGCTTTCATGTCTTTGTCCTCTGACCAAAGAAAAAGACTGTAGAATGACACATGTGGGATACCTA
Organism: Grantiella picta; assembly: GCA_013397955.1. Classification (NCBI taxonomy): domain Eukaryota; kingdom Metazoa; phylum Chordata; class Aves; order Passeriformes; family Meliphagidae; genus Grantiella; species Grantiella picta. The sequence continues at coordinate 159,187 of VZRM01001599.1, forward strand.
ATTTTTATTAAATTAAAAAGAAATATTATCTGGGACATGATATAGAAATTTCTAGGTCCACACAAAAATAATCTGCCATACTAAAAGTACCTATAAAAATGATATGTAGTTAAGTTAAATATCAACCAGAGTTGGAAACAGGGTAGTAAGAGTAAACATGATAAAAGAGAAGAAAGAAACATTATTTACCAAATGTGAGAACCTTTCGTCAAAATGGGAGAAAGTGTCAGAAACACGTTGAGGTGCACCTTAAATCTGAGTCATTAATAGTTCCATGGGAAGTATGCTAGCAGAAGTTTCCCTTAGACTATTCAAATAATCCTTGAGTATACAAACATTTATGCTGCCTCTAAAATGTAAGAGTTTGTCATATTTTTGCTGCTTATTTAAAAAGTATATAGTGTTGTCAAAGGACCATTTTTGTATAGTCTGTCAGCAAAAGTTCTAGTAGTGTTCAGTGTCTGTGAGGTTTTTCCCTCCTTTTTGAATAAATCTCTCATGATTTGTCCTACATTTTGTCATAAATCTAACAAACTCATGCTTTTAGTCTCTCAATAGGGGAAAAATACATTGTTTCATTTCAGTTTTGCTAATTGAGTGCTTAATCCATAAATAGAACTGAAATTCATGTTACTCCTTGAAGTACAGAATCACTGATGTGAATGGTAACTTGCCCACTGAAGTTACAAGAAACTGGAAATAGAATAAGATTTGAAAGGAAAAACTAAGATCAAATTTATTTATGCAATACTAATACTTCTTGTGTAGTGTGTGAAACAGACACCATTTATGTGGGGACCTCTCTTTGAATTTTACTGAGGCACAAAAGAAGTGATTCACTGAAGACAGAAAACCCAGTTATATATCAAAAGATGAACTTCATTGTGGAGACAATTTTGGGGGGAGAGAGTGAATATAACACTACAAAATCATGTGTGATGTAGGGGTAGTAGCAGCAACTGTTCACTTTTTTCCAATGTAGGCACTAGGCAACACTCACAACATTTGCCAGCTGCCAGATTAAAAAGAAACAAAAGAAGATGGCTTCATGCACAGGAGTGGTAGAATTGTAGAGCTAAAGTAATTTTATTTTTATTTTACCTTTTGAGTGTAAACAGTGCAAGGGAAGCCTGGAAGAGAAAGAAAGAGAATCCTGGTGAGGATTAGCAATTCAGCAAATTGTGACAGCTTAGAAGATCCCAAGAGCAAGAAATGGGAGCATAATCACTGGGCTCATTATTCAGTGCAATGTTCTTGCTCTTATTTCAAAATAAACCTTGGGCTGATATTTGAATCTGTTTGGCTTAGACCAAGATCTGATTCCTTAGTCTGAACTATTAAATCTAATGGTTTTGTAATGTGTAAAAAAAAAAACCAAAAAAACATAGTTACAAGATGAAGCTATGGCCACTGAATTATTAATTACAGGTAAAACCCAATATATTATATTAAACTTATGTGTGTCTGTATAGACATATTTAATCTGAACCTCTTTTCAAAATCACTTTTACACAGCTATATTAAAACACTGCGATGCTGTTCTATATTTTTGTTAATAAATTAACGTTCTTTTTTCTTGGAAATATTACAAAATCCTCCTTGTATTTGTGCAAGTGGTTCTATTATACTCGATGGAACTGAAATCCCTTGAGCTCACAACAGAAGTCATGGGAGATGCCATAGAAGAATTGGACCAAATATGTGGCTTTGTTTCAACAAAGGAAGCAGACAAGAAGACAAAGTTACCTCAGTGTTGGCGGTATTTTCTAAAGAGCTAATGAGACCTAAAATCTTGACTATGGAACTTGAATCACGTATTCCCTTCCATCAGCTGAGCTATTCTAATGGAATCAAATAATCTGTTCTTACATCTCTACTGCCACTTATTACTGGCTTGAAGTAATGGAGCCAGGAATAAGCAATGAGCTTAAATTGGGGGGTTTTTTTGCATTATTTTCATGATCTTGTGAGAAATTGTCAATAGTTATAAATCCTGGAAAAATTAAGCAATACATGGAAAACAGAGAAAGAGCCCACAATGATTTTGTTTTTAACAATAGGTAAAGTACTTTGTGCAGGGAATTATTTTTCTTTTCGAAATATATCTAGAAATTCATAACACATTTCTACTTTCATTATTTCATTCAATTTTGCCATTTTAAAGTGATAGAATATAAGTAGGAATTTCTATGTGTTCTAAAGGACTTACTAACACGAAAAAGGTGATATGTGGTGATCTGTAGGTGTTACTGTAACTATTCCTCTGTGGCGAGCAGCCCTTGAATTACACCACAATTCATAAAACAAGCTTGTAGATGACCTACTTTATAACTATTTCACAAAAATGAAAATTCAGTATTTTACTTTTTAGATAGGAGTGGAGGAAAAAAAAAGATCTATGGACTTCAATTTGTAGTTAAAAATGTCTGGTTTCAATCCTATTCTTCTGACATTTAAATTGGCTGTAGAAAGTTTATTTAATTGAAAGGCCATTGCAAAACTAATTAAAAATGTGTTCCATTAAGCAGTAATGCAATTAATCTGGCTATGTCTGTTCATAAATAAGCTCTGAGAAAAGTTTTTTGACCCATTTCTCTTTAACTTCACAGGCACATGCTTTAGAATGGCTTTGGGATAATTGTAGAAGGTCTAATGAAGAGCTACAAATAAAAAAGATAATAAAAAAAAAGTTTAGGAATTTCTAAATGATTCAGGGGAAATGAAGAGAGAAATAGATTGTACTATCAGTATCTAGAAACAAATCTAGCTCTTTCTCCCAGGTGCTGTAAGTTTGCCTTCTATTACTTAGATATTGCCATTATCAAATGCTAGATAAGTTTGTGCTTTGCTTTCCAGTCAAGGGAAGTTTTTCTTGGTAGCTGGCAGACTTGCTATATTTTTATTTTATGGACTCCATCTTTATAGAAAAGTTCTTATTCTAAATGCAAGCCATTCTCTCTCCCTCTTGGCTACAAAGGAGCTTAGGATAACTAAGATAAGCCCAGTTGTCAAATTTTGAAATGTCAAGACATGAGATGAATCCCTCAGAAAGAACTGAGCTAATACCATGACGGCCTTCTGGCACTTGGGCACCCGTATAGGAATCTTTAGTTTCAAATATATTTCCTAAAATGTTGCTGACTTAATTCCTATATACATATTTATAAGGCAATGTCCCCAAGGGTAAAGCATGATGTTAACGTGTCTCAAACAAAACATTTCCCTCTGAGAATTGTGTTCTTGGATTCAGAAAAGTTCTAGGATGGTTGCATGATAATTATAGTTTAGATATAAACAATAATTGCACAAAATAAATTTCCTGTTTCAATTATGTAATTTATCCCAAATTACAATTTATAAAAGCATTTTGTACGTAAAAGTGTAAAAAGAAGTCAAAATGTTTTAATGTCTTCTACTGTCTTTTCAATATTTACAAGCATAGAGGAATAGTTCCCAAGTCTCATCTCTCAGTTTGCAGGACCAAATCCCTGGTTTTTCTCTGTTTTGAGCTGGTCATAAAGCAGGAATTTTGAGGGCCATGTGCATAATACAGCATGCAGAGACCCATTGTGCAAATTTAGGAGAATATAGAGTATTTTAAAGAACTCCTTTATGTTAGATAGAGGACTGTAATATATGATCTTTTCTCTGCTAATGGATTCAACTGCAAAAGCCATCAATGGTCAATGTTGTGATATATAGTTATTGTTCATACAGGGTCACTAGAACACTGTTTATTTTTATAAGTTAAGGGACAACATCAAGTTAGTTGTAAAGAAAAAGCTAAAATTTAACTTAGACATATAGGACTCATTCTTAATAATTTTTCTGCTTGTCATAAGTAAAATTCGTATTAATCAAGTTAATGGTGTGTGATTATCTCACATGGCTGAGTGTGAAGCAGATTTTCAGTTCTGGAATTCGTAAGATTCAGTTGTGGGTTTGTCGATGATTGTTTTGTTTTGCTTTTCTTTTTCCTTTTCCGTTGCATAATACATATAACTTATATTTAGATTTTTTATTAATTTAAATGTTGTTATTTTTATTTTCTAATTTTACATTTGCAAAGAAAGAAAACGTTTAGGAAGCACATATACCATCCAAAGAGTTGGGTAAAAAGGGAAATGAAACATTGTCTTAATGTTTAATCAAATTTCTTTTTAAGCAAAAATCCTTTTTAGAATAAATTCTGGTTTAGACAGATCCATCCTGGATGAGGTAAGCCAAGGTGTTTGGTTTTTCTCCTTTGTTTTATTTTGCAGAAAATTTCCCAGTTGCTTTATTTATGAATTTGTACTTCCCCATAAGCTAGCAATGTACTTTCAGAACAGGTCCCAAACTTATATCCTAGTTGTCTCATTTCTTGTTTCATTTTTAAATGAATGAACATTGTGCTGTTTTATCTTGTACCTTGGAAAAATGAATCCTTTTTCTTTTCAGCTTCATTATATTTTCCTTACATGAACAGCACAATGAAAAGATTTTGTGAACTTGATGTTGGCCTTCAAGAAGTATTTAGTTTGCAGTATTTGAAACTGTAAACTAAATTATTTTGGAGGAGATTTAAAATGGGTATCATCTACATGTAAATTGGTTTTAGAACCAAAGGGGGCCTGCAGTTAGTATATATTACAAGATTCTATCACATTGTTAATGGATTAGATTTTATTAAGTACTATAAAACAGCATGAGATGTACTCAATAGAAAGCAAATTGAACTGAAACAGATAATTAATTACTGCAACTCCTATTTTTTCAACACAGTTTAGGCACAAATGCATTTGTTATACATGTGTATATTGCATATTGCATCATAAACCTGTCAGCATAAACTTTTCCATACCTAAAACAATCAATATGCTTTTCATTCAAGGTTTTAACATTTTTAAAACACAATATATATTTTGCATACACAGAATCAATTTGCCCTGTTGAAATTAATGGAATCCTTAACAATTTCTACATTAAAGTGCTTTTCTATAGTTAGTAAAGCCATCACAGATATATATCCTACAGAGTCCTCGAACACCACCTAACAAGATCCTAGTGAGTAATGTCCAGTGTGCAGAAAAATAGTGTTACTAAAATCAGCCAAAATTGTATGCAGAGAATCCTTGGGCAAGGATACCCAAGAATCAACTCAGATTCTATTCCACTGATAACCAGAACTCTGAAGTCCTTTATCTAGCAAAATGTTTGTTTAAAAGACTTTGGAAAGACGACTCCTATATTCTACTTAATACTAATCCACACCATCTCTGAAAAATGAGTCTGAACCCCGTAAAACCCTGTTAGCTAACTTGTAACCAAAGTTGTTTATTTCCTTTCATTACTTGGATCACTTCAGTAAAAAAAAAAAATTCTGAGAGACCTTTCTTATGAGATCCCAAGCTATTGAAAATTTCAGCACTTGAGATATGAAATTCTTACAGCTTAATAATTTCAAACCATACGTAAGGCAACAGTTTTCCAGATGCACCAGTTGCTTTCTATACAGTCCATCCAATGGAGCAGTATTGCCCCATCACTTGTAGCCATCTATCTGTTGGACTTTCTACAAGAATCATTTAATAAATACCAATACTCTGTTGACTTTTGTCATATTTAGAAAACTATATTTACATGCTGCTCCAGTCTCCGTTGAAGGTACTTTGGTTCCAAATATAGCCTGTCATGTTTGTTTATTTTAAAATTGCATTTCTGGTACTGAAGCAGTACAATCCACTGCTGCTCAGTCTAGATGTTTTGTGGTGTCTTTGACATAAAAGTTCCATGTAGAATTAGGGATGAGTGATTAAGACAAATTTTTGCTATGGAATATTGTTTTCTTTCAAAAAAAGAGAGGGCAAAATATAGGGAGTTTTTTCAAAAGGGAAAAAAATAAAAATAAAACAAACAAACAAAAAGACAGTGATTTTGGATGAGGTTGGTCTAAAACCAGGATGACACACCCATTTCAAGTGCTTTGTTTCAAAACTGCTTGACTGTATTTAGTCATGGAACATTTTAATAAATTTACCATATCTGTGAGAAGGAAGTGCACAAGTTGGTAATAGGAATTTCAAATGAAACCTTTCAATCCAGAATTTTTGAATGGGAAAAGATACATCCTAAAATATATATTTAATGTGACCTGATATTCAATCATGTGACCAAGTCGGAAAGCTAGAAACTGCAAAGGATAAATCAAATTCCTGATTCTTATGAGAGACATAAATAATAAAAAATAATATAAATAGTAGTAATAAAAGTAGTAGTAATAGTAGCAGTAGTAATAAGTAGTAATAGTAGTAACTACTATTAATAGTAGTAATAATAACTAGAGCAACATAAAAATCACTTTCAGAATCCCTCTGGTTTTGCAATAATGGAATTTATGGTTGTTTTCTCTGCACAGTATGAAAGGTTGGACTTGAACTCAGAGGTCTTTTCCAAAGTTAACGATTCCATGATTCTCTGATTCTAATGAGAGCTGTAGTATTTTAAAAATGTGCTTGCTGACTACATTTATAAGAACAAATATATTGTTAAATAGAAGAAAGAAAAAGTATATTGTTATATTGTTAAATAGAAGAAAGAAAAAGTAGAACGGAATGAGATTGATTTGTTTTATAATCATCCTGCCTGAACAGTGGGACTCTTGACTAACTCAGCTCTGACCTTGGTCTTTCTTGGGTCCACTCATGTCACTGAGTGTGAGAATTAGTTCTTTGCAGAAGATGGCAGGAAGACACTGTTATTACCTTGAAAATTCAGCTCAGTCATGATGATAAACTATTTCAGAAATATCTATCTCTAGGAAGGGGATTTTTTTAGTCTTTTAGTGTGGGGGCAACACCCTAAAGTCATGACCAGGGGAGCCTTTTCCCACAGTGGTTCTTTCTGCTGGCACCGGCACGGGGGCTACGCACGAGAGAAGAGAGGGCTTCTGGAGGTCGACTTAGAAAAAGATGAGATTGAGGACTCTTCAGTTTATAAAAGATGGGGTTTATTGGCTACATGGAGATCAGAACTGAAGAGAGTACAGAGCTGAAGAGTCTCGAACAAAGGCTGTGCATCAGGTTATAAAGGGGGGCTAACAAGGCGGGATGACATGTTTCAGAACTAATAAGAAAGTGAATACAAGTGAATTATAGAACAAACAACCAATGCACTAACACTGAGATAAAGGTAAACTGAGTGGTTGGAGGGAGATAGTGGCCCATACTATCTGTAGTACAGGGATGGGAGGTCAGAGGGAAAATCCATTTCTTCTTCACTCCTCTCTGGCCCATCTCCAATTTCTTCCCAGTCCTCCACACTTTCAAGGACACCAAGCTCTAACTCAGCCACCTTTCAAGGACACCAAGCTCTAACTCAGCCACCTGGGCCGCTACATTTTAGATAAAAAGTTCAAATTTACAAATCCTATATGCAGATTGCTTAACATTTAGAACTATGTTAACTGGGCATTTGCCTTAATCCAGTAGTAAAGTTACACGCACTTAAAGGATTTGTTGTGGGTTCTTTGCCTTATGTGCGAGTTTTTTAATCTGTTTTAATTACAAATGAACTGATATGGACTACTACAGTTATGATGAACTACAGCAATTATGATTTCTTACCTCTTTGTTCCTCTTTCCTTTTGCATGATTTGTCCTTACCACTCCTATACTCCATTAGCAAAGGCATATCGAAAACACATTCTGCTAAACCCAGTTGTTATAACTGAAATACCACAAATAGGAAATCTTCAACATGGATAAATGATTCTCCATTTGCTGTAAAAGAAATTGTCTTTTGACAGGCTTAGAATTTTTCTTCCTCAGGCAAGGTCTTCTCTCACTGGAATAACGTATTATTGACATTCAAATGTAGACTGACAGATGTGGGTTTTCCATATATCAACTTTGAATGTCACCTCTTTTCCACAATGATAATTGAAGTCCCTTATTTGGATAGAAAATTCTCAGTAGATCAGATTTTTTATGTTTTAACAAAATTAGCTGGAGTTCAAATAAAACTACTTTCCTTGTTATCTTCCAAAATAAAAAGATTTTTTTTCTTTAGAAACTATTACATGTCTCTGAATAATATGTGTTATCCCAGCAGAGCTTTATTGTCTTTTTTCTCTAAACTTCAGCAAAGTCAGGAGGAAGTTCACTTTCTTTGAGTCAAATCTCTTCTTTATACACATTCTTTATACACCTTGCTATAAAATAGTAGTGGCATTCACAAGTAACATGAAGTTTTATGTCAATACCTTAAATATAGCATTACAGTGAAAAAATATGTTTCATATTTTTCTGCAATAGACTTTTTTGTCTATTTGTGTTAGAGAATCTGTATATATATAAATATATATATATACAAAAAAATGTGCAAGGACAAAATTAAAAAAGGATATACAATGAGGAAAAATTGAATGGAAGCTTACTAATATATTGGAAAACTAAGTAAAAGGTGGTGCAAGTGTAAGTTAAAATGTGGAGAAAAAATAATTTTCACTGGATGTCCACAATATCATGGTCTTTTCTATAACTTTAAGAGGCTGTCATCATGGGTTAACACTGAAAGATTCTCCAAATTCATAGAATAAAGTCTGTCCTGTAAGAGTTGCTCTACAGAAGCTGGAAGCAATTTACAGTATTTTCTCACGTAAACCAGGAGAATTTAGGAATAAATTTCAGAGTCTTGAGTCAAACAGCTCTAAAGAAGGTGTTGCCCCCCACTTATAAAACACTTTAAAATATCGATAGGTCAGAACTCTGATTTTAGAGTAAACTATAGCTGGGCACCTAGCTAACTGCCTCTTTCTATCATGACCTGTGGTTTATAAAATTGCCAAAAGCTTGAAATTACTTACAGTTTTAAATTATTCATAGATGCCTTCAGTGAATAGTTCTCAATTTGCACGTTATTTGGATTAATGCATTGCTAATATGGAAATGATGAAAATCTCCACTTTGTGTACTTGGGGCTTTAGCCCTTTTTGATTTTCAGTGAAAGAAGAGATGGTAGTTCTACATCAGTTTAATTTTTTGCTGCTTTTCAATGATCTCCTTGTAGCTAAATTAAGATTTTATTTTTGGAGAAGTGATGCTAAAATCAAGAATACAGTCCCAGTTAACTTGTTTCTTATGGAAACATGTAATCTGCATGAATTATACATCACATTCATGGTACTCTGTGAGACAGTTTTCCCCTAAGCACAAAGACAACTCAGGGTGAACTTGTTAAGATTTCATCATTGTAAATATTCACAGAATTGCAGAATAAGCTGAGTTGGAAGGGACCCACAAGGATCATCAAGTCCAATTCCAAGAGTTACACCAGGTGCCTGAAAGCATTGTTCAAATGCTTCTTGAGCTCTGTCAGGCTTGCTGCTGTGACCACTTCCCGGGGGAGCCTGTTCCAGTGCCAGCCACCATCTGGGTGAAGAACCTTTTCCTGTTGTCCAGCCTAAACCTACCCTGACACCACTTCAGATCATTCCTTTGTGTCCTGTCAGTGGACACCACAGAGAAGGGATCAGTGTCTGCACCTCCTCTTCCCCTCACGAGGAATTTGCAGACTGCAATGGGGTCTCCTCTCAGTCTCCTCTTCTCAAGGCTGAACAGACCAAGGGACCTTAGCTGTGCTTTTCAGAAACTCTAGTCCTGCATTCAGGGTAAGTATATTACATGTTATAATAGTAAACAATGTAGAAAAGTGCCTCTTCTCTAGTGCTTATGCCAACTGTCAGAGTCTTGTTGTGGCTACTGGATTACACTGTTCCAGCCTCTGAAATGAGGTAACTGAATTCAACCCTTTAGGAATGATCCCTGACCTGCACTAACCCTCCAAACCTGCCTGTGATTTGTCTGGGGGGTGACAGCTAGCACTGCCCAAAAGCATGCTGGATTTCTATCCTTACACCTGAACAAATGTTTAGCCATTTGTTTAGCTGAGCAGCCATGCCCCTGTTCCACCATTGCTTAGGCCACTGCTCTAGACATAGCTGCAGCTATTTGCTCAAATAAATAAAGCTGCATTGTGTAAAATATCATGTGAAAGGCATCACAGCTTGCTGTGTGAGCATGAATCACAACTTCAGGGACTTAGGCATGGTGCATTCCTACATGATTTTAGAAGTTTGATGGTATTCCACCTAAACAGGTTGATGCAAGAAAATGCCTTTTCTTTGTTTAATTTCAGTGAAATCAATTGATATGCACTGATCTATTATTTGATTTTTAAAACATTTTTACTGCTTTGTCTTTCTCTTCTTTTTTATTGTTTTTCCCCCGTTTTGCTGCATGCCATTATTGACTGATCATTAATTTAAATTAGCCATTTTTAGTACTGTATTTCATTCACGCATGTGTTTAAGAGAGACAAAAAATATTTTTATACAATTAACTACATAAATTACCATGTGAGCTCTAATCACTAAGGTTATACTAAAAAAGAGACTTCCTTCTCCTCTGCAAAACTGAAGAGCAAGCCTCTTACTTATGATAGCAAACTCTGAAATATAAGGAAATTGTTATAATAATTGTAAACCTTGTGATGTTATTTTCTGAAATATGAAATGTCACTGTAATAAAACAAGGATAGCACAGTTAAATATTAAATACAGTATAATAAGATGATTATTTCATGCTTCCATGCCTACCTGATGGTTAAGAAATGAAAAGGTTGTTTTTTTGTTTTTTTGTTTTTTATTTTGTAAGTAATATTAATGACTGACATGATAGCATTCAGCATAAGAATTTGAATACAAAGTTTTAGGTTATTTCAGCCTTTAGATATGATCTCTGAATAAAACACTGTAAGAATGCATTCCTCAAATCCCAGAAGTTATTGTATCCTGACACAAGACATTGCTTTGAGTGGTGCATGAATGAAATTACAATATGAAATTACAGTAGGAAATTATGCTCTTCTCATAATCCATAAATCTACAGATTTTTAATGTAACAAAAAAATTGTAATGCTATGTTAAGTTTATATCATCAGAAAACCCCTAATAATACTAATTGCCTTACAAGTTAGACCTTTAACCATAGCATATTGATAAGGTTTTATAAAGTTATAACTTGAGATAAAGATTCAGACATAATCTTGATCAAACATCTGTTAATTTCTTATGTGTTGTAAGTAAGATTATTTTTTTTTTCTTATGTTCTCCTTTCATTTGTTAACATCAAGCAGGAAATGCACTTGAACTTTTGCCCATGGGAAGTAAATTGACTGCATAAAATTTTGCTTTACTCTATTTTTTTCAGGCCACTGGTCTTCAGAGGTTGTCAAGTGAAGTTCAAATTGCTACAAGTACTCTTAGGACTAAGTTGTATGTCTTTGCAGTAATGGAATTTGCTGAGCTATCTCCCATTGTTGCAATAAGATGCTCTAATTGTTATTAGATGTTTAACCTGCGAGAAAATAATAAAACAAATAAACAAACTAAAATCCCACACAATGTGTCCAACCTGTGTACTAATGTGAGAGGTGAATAATATGGCCTTGTCCTCCTGAGACCTAAAGAGACAAGAAAAGTGATATTCTTCCTGTGTCTGATTTAACGTGAGTAGGAACTCGATTTTAACTCATGAAGTTGATAAATCTTGACTATATTAATGATGATTTTAATCACATTGTAAAATGCTTTTCTTTCTGATAATTTTGGACAGGCTTTTTTTTGTTTGGTTGGTTTTTTTTTACATACATAGACAAAATTTTTTTCCCTTTCTGGTTAAAATTCTAGTTTTATTCTGTCAACACATCAAATATATTTTGAAATTCTAGTTTACACATAACATTTCCAATGAAACTGTGTAAATAATATTTTTCCCTTTGTAGGCAACGACAAAAAATACTGAGATGCCATTGAATTAAACAAATTGTTTAGCTTCAGATTTGAGCTCTGTTTTATTTAGTCTGATTAAAGATAGAATTTAAAATTAAAAATTAGTATGTTGACTTGCTAAGTTTCCTTCCACATAAATAATCAAGCAACACAGATTAATAAAGGATATATTTTGGCAACAGATAGCATATATTTTTTCCCATTATAGGCATAGCTCTAACAGCATAAAAAAACCTGTGGCACAGTAAAAAATTGAAATGTGAAACCAATCAGAATTTTATTTCAATATTGAATTGAATTAATTTAATATTATACTATGATCTTTGGACCAGCAGAACCAATATTACATGCAACATTCACAGTCATGCACACAGTTAAGCTTGCCCTTATTTGAGGTTTACTAGTTGTCAAATCCAGCTGGAAAGGATGACAATAACCATTCAAGTATTGTCTCACTGATAATAGTGTTGTTTTGAAGAACTCTAATTTGCAACAAATATTAAGATATTTGCAGGCTGTGATGGAGAAATTAAAAACAAACAAACAAATAACCCCAAAAGAAAACTTAGAACTTGCCAATGATTGAGTTTCTTCCTTGACTCTTCACTTGAATGGAATGTAAATTTATAAAATGTACAATTTAGTAAAGCATAAGACAGCATAAATATTGAAATTGAGTACTATTGTAATAGAGTCTATAAGGTCCATGAATCTTGAGTGTTTTAGCTGAGAAGATAAATTCCAGTAGAACACTGGGGCTTAGAAATTCCTTAATATCAGCGAAGTTTATAAACATATATTCCATTCTGGATTTTTTACTAGCCGATTGTCAATGCATGCAAAAGACACTCCAAGTTATCCAGGTTAGTAAGAGCAAAAGACACTCCAAGTTATCCAGGTTAGTAAGAGCTAATAGGTGCTCTTTAGAAAACACCTATCTACTGTAGTCTATCTGGGTCAGTGTCATCAAAATATTGATCAACCCCAAAGATTTTCTGATATTTCAAGCATCTCTGAGTGTTCATATAATGGACTGTGTATCCTGACAGGAACTTTCTGGTCCAGAGTTAAATGCATCATACTTTTTTGATGCACATATGCACAGATGTTTTAGTTTCCTCTTTATTGCATATTTCTTTTTCTCCTGTGAAACATATTTGCATTCTACACTGCTGTTATAACTTTCATGTTGAGCTGTGCTGGCAATAGGTTAGCCCAGCTTGGTCCAGCCAAACATTAACAGCACAGCCAATTGCCAGACTAACTGTTAAAAGCATTTTCAGCCAACATAGTCTTATTCCTGCTGATTTTTCTCCTGGGGGCTGAGGAAATTTGGCTCAGTGGATGGTTCTTTCCACAGGCATAAAAAACAGAACTGTTCTTGTTCAGTTCTCATATTCAGAAATGGCTCCTACCTTGTGCATAGTGGAATCCAGCTATACCAAAAATTTATAAGCCCCATTAAAGTAAATCTTTATTTGTTGTTCTATATGTAGTGCAGATGTAAAATAACATAGAACATTTAATAACATTCACCAAGATTCCTTTCTTTTTTTTTTTAAACTGATTTTCAAATGCAGTATTTTTTTGCATTTTTGCACCTGCGTTGTTATTATTGGGGATTTTGTTGGCTTTTTCTAAGCTTGGAAAAATGGTTATGTAGCAACCTAGGCATGAGCACATGTGAAATACTTATAAGGTTTCTCGCAAATTTATGCACTGTTTTGAAATTTCATTTTCAAATACATGGCAACTAAGTATCCTTATCTTACCATTTTTATTTTTATAATTAACATTTTTTTCTCTCTTGCCTTATATTTTTACTTTAAAGACTCTTGTGTTATTAAAATGCACATGAACCCACCTACATGCTCAAGTAATTGCTCAATTTCTGAACTATTTTTTATTATGATTACCATCAGCTAAAAGAGATAAAGGATCACTCACTGATCATGATAGCTTCTTGCTTTTAGTTTGGTAGTATATTCTGATTCAGTTTTTTAAAGCTTGCTTGATGCTTCATACACCTGAGGTCTTCCAGTCTCCCCTAACACTTGTGAAAACCTTTTGAAGAAATAAAGCCTTGCCATACTCATGTGTCTGTGGCTTTCATATTGGCCTCATTGAAAGTGTCTCGAGATCTTCACTTTAGCCTTTTCTAGCCAAAAACGTGCTTTGAAACATGTTGTGCTTCAGTTACTTTTCAGTGAATGGAAATTAAATGTGAAAAGAGATTTAATGTAGGCACTAACATAGGACTTCGCGCCCCTGACTCCCCAAAGGAGTATCTCTTATGAGCAAAACTAATTTCCATTCCCATTTCTAGTGGTTTTGTTCAAAAGAACTGTCACTATATTGTTATTCTTTAGGATTTTCACAGCCCCTGGAGCTTTCTCTGTCAATCAATCCATGTTTTAAACAACCCTGCTGATGCTCTGTGACTTTTACTTATCAAAACTTCTGTAAATACCTCCTACCTGTCTTATGTTTTAAAATATTTGAAGCACCTGCCTGTTATTATTTGTGGACTCTAAGCAATTTGGCAAAGGGACAAAGTTTCTTTTTGCTGTGTGCAATGTCTCATGGAGAGGGCTGGAATTTCTGCCTTACATAATTTAAATAAAAGTTCAGGCATGAATAAGGAATGCTGCACTGAGCATTACTTATATAATATATATTATATAAATATATAGACACACACATATATAATGTGCTTGCTTACTGGTATGTTATAAGATGATTGCTTTGGATAGAGGTCACCATTATTTCACTCAATGTTTAACGTTGTCTCTGAATAACATACTGGAATAGGAGAAAAAACAAAACAGATATTAGCATTAAATGGGACTTCACTGTATACATAAAAATGTCTTTGCATGTGTGTGTGTGTGTATGTTAGGTTTCTTTTTTTATTTTATCTGTGGGCTTTTTGTTTTTTGGTTTGTTTGCTGGTTGTTTTTATGTTGCTGTTCTTGGGTTTTCCGTGTTTTTTGTTTTTTCAACCTGAGAGTCATATTTTATATTTTTAGTAAATGAATTTTCTTTTTCAGAAAATTGACAAGAAATACATCCCCGGTAGTTAATGGTTATTATCATTTTAGTTTTACTGATGACAGATTTTTCTCTAAATATCCTCAAGGGTGACCTTTGCTGTCTTTGTCTACCTTGTGCACATCTCCTAAATTTGGACATAGTTGACAGAAATTTCTAATATCTTGACCTGGATGAGATTTTTGCCCACTTATATACAAATTCATCTTCTTTCTCAAAACAGAGTGAAAAGGTGCTTTGTGTGATTGAGCTGTGAAGGAAAAAAAAAGAAAACCATTACTGTTTAGGCTTATTAATAATTTTTTGGAAACAAGAGGAGAAGATGAAAAAGGGAGGGGGAGTCTCTGCAGTTAGAGTGAAAGAACTTATTTTTCTTCTCAGATAAATAGTTATTCTTTACCATTTACATTTTGACTCTAGTGAATATTTTTATAATACAATTGGGAATTGTAAAACCATGGAGAAAACTCACATGTAATTTTAGCAGAAACTAAACTTTCAACAATATACAACTCTATTTCTATTATTCTATTTCCATTTTAAAAATGGAAAGGGTGTGGATAATATAATTTCTGCTTGTGAGATAATTTCAAATACAAAACCCCTAGCTTTTGAAGCTTACAAAAATGTTTATATTTGTAGTAGTTCAAATTTCAGGGAAAAAGACAAAGTCACACTTTGAAGGGAATACTTTTATTTTGTTAGAAAAAGTTTCTTTTAAATTGCAAAATGAAATTTGATCTTTATAGAATATAGAGAAAAACCTAGAGATGTAGTTAATCTTGAAAAACCAAATTAAATTCCTTTTTTTCAGGGAGTTACATAGAGTATGCTTCTGTGACTAACACCTAGATACAGATGCCAGAAGGATCACTTTGGACTGGCATTCTATCTATAGAAAGAGACCTCAGATCCTGGCCATGAAAGAACTGCTCACTGAGGACAGTTCATTTAAGGTAGTGTGTGGATCCATTCCCAGAAATGTTTCCTTTCTGGCATTATTCTATTGCTGAGAATGTGAAAGCAGAGCTCAACTGAGGTGACAAGGATCATAGAGAGTCAGAAAGGGGGAACAGGTAAAAAAAAAAAAAGGGCTTCAGAAGAGAAAATTAACAAAGAGAACCAGTGAAGATGTTTCTGTGGAAAATACATGGGAAAAGAAAGATTTTAGGACAGTTCAGGATTCTTTAAACAACATCAAGGGCATAATTGAAAACTATTTCAATAAGTATAAATCTAGGATGGTCATGAGAAATCAGCTGGGCTGTATTGAGAAATTCTGCAAAATGGAAAAGTACTGAAAATTTGATCTGTAGAGATGACTGCTATAAAATAAACTTTGTTAAGTCATGTAATGAATGATGATGAATGTAGCAACGTGATTTCCAGATCTCCATGTGGCTTCCCTTTGTCCCCCTGCTCTGTATACTATTGGTTCATTTTGAAATATGCATTCTGCTGTACCTGAAACCTATTGGTGTGTACCCTTTGCCAATCTTCCCTTCAGACTCCCCGGGACTGGCTCCAGGGGAGACAGTCCTGCCCCCTTCCTTTCCCTTATAAGCCAATG
Source organism: Grantiella picta (assembly GCA_013397955.1). Lineage (NCBI taxonomy): Eukaryota > Metazoa > Chordata > Aves > Passeriformes > Meliphagidae > Grantiella > Grantiella picta. Next base: position 175,638 of record VZRM01001599.1, read on the forward strand.
TCTGCGTCAGCTCGGGGTCTTATCTCTGAGCTGGCAGCCCCTATTCCGTCCTTGCTTTCCTTTCCCCCTCCTTTCCCTGCAATCCTCCTCCCTTACCCCAAATAAACTTCCCTGGCAGAACAGAGGTGGGTCCAGTTCGTTCCTTCGTCTCACTGCATTTCCTGCAGAATTTCTGTGGCTTGAAGACTCAGGCCATGCTGAGAGCACCCCGAGAGCCGCTCATCCCGAACCCGGTGGAGATAAGCAGCCCAGGGACCTCGTTCCGGGGGTCTGCCAGCTCCTGCAGCCCCCCTGCAGCCTGCTACATCAAATGAACACATATTTAAAAAATCCCATGACTTCGTAATATAGAAATGGTTTCTTTACAAATATTTCTGGAAAAGGCAGACACATCAGTTTGCTGAAAAGCAGGAATGAAAAGCTAGTGCTGAGGAGACAGCATGTTTAATGTCTTCTAAATTCAGTCTTCACAAAATAAGTCAGTTGTGATTAGCTGACTAGCAGTATCAAGGACATAGTGGTAAAACAGGAAAATAGCAGTTTAGAGAGTGCTTACATAAGTTAGATATTTTCAGATCAGTTCTGACTGGTGAAATTCACAGTGGAGTTCCTAGAAAACACATCAATTTTCTTTTAAAAATTATGGAGGATAGGAAACAGCTCTAGAAGACTAGAACAAAATAAGCTTTGTGCCTATACTAGATGGAAGTACATAAGGAATGCAGATAGTTATCATTCAATGAAATAATTTTCAAACAGTTAGATATCAAGAAAGAAATAATGACCAGTTTAGTTCTTTTTAGGAATAAATATGATAAAAATATTTGTTATAATTTTCAATATAAACTAAAGGGTATCCATCCTTATAAAACTTTGTTACATGTGAAGTAGGAGATGTCTCAGAAAGACATAGGAAAATAAAATTATTTCCGATTGGAGAAGAAAACTAGAAATTTTTTTCTTAGGCTCTTGTTATCAATTGTCAAACAAAAAGATGTACTGAATAAGATCCAGAGGTTATTTTCTAGGTCTGGTAGTATTTGATATTTTAATTAACAACTTAGATAAAGGCATAGGAAGTATTCTTGTCAATTTTCAGACAATCCCACCTGGGATGGACTTCCTCCATGTTGGGTATCGAAATTTAAATGTTAAAAGATGTAGAAAATTGGAGAAGTAGACCACTATCTAAGAAGGTAAAATGAAAAATTCTGTATTTGGGTGCAAACAATCAGCTACATAAAACCAAGATGAGAAATGGCTGGTTGGGTGCAATCCTGCATAAACAGATGTGATTAAAATCAACAAAAAGAAGAACACTGATCAACATTATCATAAATTTATAATAGAGGTAAATACCAAGCTAAGAAGTAAAGGTGGATTTGTAAGGTGTGAAAATCCTCCTGTTCTGTTAGGTATTGATATATCCTGCACAGATATTCTTCACTGTTTTGGGCACCATATTTTGAGAATTCAATCCACTGGCGGACTTCAGAAGAGAGTACTTAAAATTTGAGGATGATTAGTAAACATTACCCCTACAGAAGTACTGACTAGCACACATTATTCAGGCAGAAATATTGGAGGAACTAAAGATGCCCAATCTCCTCTGGATCAGACATGGTCACAGACTTGACATTTGCAAGAGAATTTAAAATGGAAGTTCATTAATTCTTCCCAATAGCTAGAGGAAAAAGAGGCATTTTGTTTAGATTTTGGAAAAAAAATACATTTTGTGCTATCAATATTAAGTTTAAAAGAAAAAGTATAGTCATGTATATAAAATATAAATAAGACACTTCTACTTTTTTGTTATTGCTTTCTATTGTCAATTGTCATAGAATGCTTTTACATAATTTCTAGTGTCAAATAATCTTTTGCTTTATTATCTTGAAGGCATAAATCTTATTGTCAAGAGAACACTTAGAAAAATAATCAGATACCACAAATGCTCATTTGAGTTTCTGCATGATTAAGAACCTGTGAAAAACTTTAGGAAATGCTGATGAATTCCAGAGCACAACACTTTCCACTTTGTTGGTCATTATCATTCAATATAAAGACCTTTGAATACAATAATCTTTTCTAGATGTAAAAACACATGTAAAAGTTCAAAACTACCATTAAATTGAAAATATCTCAAAAAACTAAAGCTATTTTGTCTTAGGTGAGCATGCTAAAACATTCCATTATTCAATAATTTTTCTGCCTATTTTACAAATGACCCTTATAATGGGCTGAATGGTGTAGAAGTAAAGAGGTATTTGTTATTTTTGCCTGCTTCAGAACATAGCCCCAAACTAAGTGTGTGACTCCATTTTCCATTAACCTTCTATATTTGGGACAATCCAAAGTCATAGCATTGACTGGTGACTAATGGCACCTGGTTATGGTGCCTGACTCATTTTGGGATGATCATATATTCATCATTAATGTTCATCCATTCTGGCAAAACAGGGCACTAAACGTTTCTCACTCCCAGAAAACAAACCAGTGAAACTGTTCACTCAGTCTAGCTGCAGTTGTACACCAAATTAATTCAGAGGTAGTTTTTGAGGCTTTGGAAAACAGTCCTGCTTGCAGCTCAGAATCAGCCCTCAGCTTTAGGTGTAAGTGTACATTCAATATCACATAGAGAATTAGTTTCATTAATGAAGGCATGCAATCATCCAAAGTGCTAGCCTTGCTCTTCTGAGACTGCAATATGTAAGCACTGTCTACCTCCCTCATGTATGATGGGATAATGTGGTCACTTTTAGCCTAATGAGTTTATGTTTTCCTAAGGCATATTCAGTGTAACAATGTAATAAGACTGGACTGTGTCAAAAAACACACGATAAAAAGAGTAGTAGTAAATGTTATGAATTATGTTCAATATTGAAGTATGGGCAAAGCATCTGGTTCCTTTTCCTCATTCTAACTTGTTGTGCACAAACATGAATCCATGGGAGGAAGAGGAGTTGGGAAGAAAGAAGTGTAGTTGAGCCTTGGAAGAGGATTGTTTGTTGTATAGGTGTTTTAGGTTTTGTCTGTGTTTTTACTATTCTACTCTATTTTATTTGGCGATAAATTAAAGGAATTTTCCCCAGGATAAGTCTGTTTTTCTTGTGATGGTAACTTAATTAAACTCTGTGTCTTTACCAACAAGCTTTCACATCCTATTTTTTTCCTGTGTCCTGCAGTGGATGGGGAGTGAGAAAGGCTGGGTGAGCATCTGCTTACTGGCAAAGATGCCACTGCACCACCATTTCACCCCTGCTAAATTTCCTCCATGCCTAATGGATCACGACAACTAAGTATTTTATGGTCTTAAACCAATCAATTTTTCCTGGTTTTCCATAAGTGTTAAAATCTTTTTTGCCTGCAATTGTAATACATAATTTATTTCCACAGTGTTTTGCTTCATTTCTTTAATAAATGATCCCTCTTTAAAGTGAAAAGAAAAATGGCCAAGAGTTTATATAGTCTCATGACAATTGAAAGGCTATACTATAATAAGAGCAGAACTGCTGACAAAATATATGCAGTCCCAAGACAAAAACAGGACTGAAAATAGGAAATGGATATGAAATCCACACTTCCTCCTTTTTCATGATCCCATCTTATTGCTAATTTCTGATGCTATTCATCAAAAACCACAGCAGAGCACAAATAACTTTATTCACAATAAATAACTTTATAGTTATTTATAAAACACAAATAACTTTATAGGTCGCTGTATTCAACCTACTAGAACAAAGTATTGTGAACATTTTTAAACATTTTATTTGATACCTATTGATGTTACTGGGGCTGGAGGTGGTGATCAGCAATAAAGAACAAGAAGTCTAATTAATAAAAAGTTGAAATATCTACAAGCAAAATATCAAATCCTCTGTCATGTTATCACCAGAGTCTCACAACATTTAGCTGGTGAAGTGTGAAATTCCATAATGTTCATTTCAAAGGCTACCTTTCAACACCTGGCTGCAGAGAGATTGTTTTCAAGGAAACTAGTTCCCATGGAGGGTAAATGACTGAATTTTTTGATGGACTGAAATACAAGGTGGGAGTTAACCATCTCTAACCTCCAGGGATGTCCTATAGTAGAGCTTGGATTTCAAAAAATCTTCTTCTCAAATAAACCTTAATTATGTAAAACTTAAAGGATAAATATTTCAGAATTTGCTTTTAGTTGCTCAAGTCTAGTGAATCTGAAGTTTACTATTTCTTCTTTTCCTAGCAAAGAATTCCTTCTAGCAGTAAAATTACATGTATTGGGTCTATCAGAGATGGAATTAATTTTTCATAGCACTCCCCATACCACTGTGCTTTATACAGGTAGCTAGAAAAGTTTTGTTAACACACCAGTGTTTTGTCTACTGCTGAGCAGTGCTGGCACAGGTCTCTGACACTGCCCCTCACCATAGGCAGTCTGGGGGTGGGAAAAATCTTGGGAAGGGACACAATCAGGACACGTGACCCAAACTACCAAAGGGATATTCCATACCATGTGATGACTGCTCAGCAATAAAAGCTCAGAGAAATGACAGGGAATAGGGACATTCATTATTAAGATGTCTTTCTGACAGGTAACTGCTATGCATACTGAAGTCCTGATTTCTGGGAAGTGACTGGACATTACCTGCTGATGGGAACTAGAGAATAAATCTTGTTTTCCTTTTGCTTCTGCAAATGACCTTTGCTTTCCCTTTATTAAACTACCTTTATCTTGACCCATAATTATCTTTCCATTTTATTTTTTCTCCCCTCCTCCATCCTGCTGGGGAGGAGAGTGACAGAGCAGCTTGGTGAGCACCTGGTGTCAGCCAAGGTCAACTCACCACACTGCCCTTTAAAGTTTTTTGAAATACTTGTTAATCCTTTTTTAAGTGAGTTGAAACATAGCTGATAGTTTTAAGGCCAAGCATATAGATAAAACAGACATATATGTATTTGTGTAATTAATTTAATACAGATAACTTTGAGTGCCCTAAAAACAGACTTTAAACTGATAAATTTGAAAATTTAGTTTGACAACCTTATTTCTGCTATGGGCAAGGGCAGTTTAAGTCATGACAGAGATAAGGGATGAAAAACCACTTAAACTGACTTGACATAAGCGATAAGTGCATCTGCTGGAAAGTTCTTTTTTTGGTGCCATCATCATTAAGTAGGTTTTGATCACTATAAATGTGTGCTCATTGAATGAGAATAAATACTTATAGATATCACAAGAAGACAACAATATGCCATAACAAACAAAAAGGTCTCCACAAAAAATGTTAGGTATATGAAGAAACAGAGAAATAAATATTTCTTGACAATACCAGTAGCAGATTTTTGTTATTCTAATCTTTGTTTATTTTTAAACAAAGTCAAACCAGATGTGTTTAACAAATTCTGGGGCTTCCTTCATTCTGGAAATGCTAGGAGGAAAATACTATTGGAAGTGTTAGAAAAGCTCAGCAGTCTCTTTCTGGTTTTTTAGCAGTTAGTCATCATAATAATGCAACCACTTTGGCTTCCTTTGATTTTTTTTTTAGTGCAGCAGTCTATGCCTTTGCCTGATTATTCCAGAATTACATGAAAGATTATACCAAATTCTGACAATAGGTTCTGTAGGGCTAGCCCATGTTATTTAGAGAAAACATATTCAATCAAAATAAATTTATGCTTCAGTCTAGGACTTGAAGGGAGAGAGAACAGGGTCATTATTCTATATAAAATCTTGAATGTCTGGAATATAAATTAAACGCTCAACAAGTCAAGAAGGCTCTTCACACGAAACAGACAACAAGTTTTGGTCAGATATTTAGTAAAAATGTCAATTCCTCATTTGTAAATTAGAATTCACATTCTTTCAGTTAAAAAATATCCCTGTGTTGCAATAATTTTTCCAATTTTTTTGTGTAAGTTTGAATTTAGTAAGAATCAGAACAGGGTTAAAGGCAGCAAATACTAACACCACAGTCCAGTCACACCTTTTCATACACTAAAATACATTTCTTAATACTGCATTTCTTAACACTGATGCATTTCTAAACTACTGTAATATACTGTATACTTTATTTACAAGAATATCTTTTGTGCCTTCTTAGACACTCTGTACATGTATTTATTTACAAGTGTACCTGTAGGCACAGTACAAGTATTTGTTTGAAAGCTGCAGAATAAAAGCTTTATTTGAGACATGCTAAGCTATCATCTAGTTAGATGCAGCATAACCTGATCATTGCAGTTCTACTTGTTACTGATTAGAATAAAAGTATTTTCCCCTCATAAGCCTGTATGTCTGGGAGTAATATTTTAAGATTGACTAATTTGCATAGAACTCTTGACCTCTAGGAGTTGCACAACTATCACCTTGGTTTCAATATCTTGTTGGAACTTTTCAGTTAGGGAAGTACCTTTCACCAAAATTTCAACTTCAATGAATAAATATTTTCATTATATAGACATCTAACATTCTGATTGCATTCTGTTCATTATTTGTACTTGAATAAGACAAGTCACAAGTGTAAATAAGCAGCATGATACAGAAACTCACTGATGCACAAATTATTTGCTTAATGAATTTTATACTTACAAACACAAATCAATAATGTTAAATTTTAAATGTAAACTGATAATAAAGGACTCAATAGGCAACATAATATTCTCTAAATTAATATATTAATATGATGATAAATTGCATTAGAATATTCTTCTTTCTAATTCTCCTTTTTATTTGGCACTGGTGAAGCCAGACCTTGAATCCTATGTTCAGATTTCAAAACTTCCATTGTGTTCCTTCTCTTTAGGTTGATTGTTGGCAACCAGCATAAATTACAGCAATGCAAAAAATCTTGGAGGTCTAGTTGCAATATATTTGATTAGTTAGCCAATGAAAATCTTAATTCAAAAGTAGATTCTACTCAATACTCTCATTCTATAGCTACTGCTTTTTTTAAAATGATTATATTCATTGCATTTGAGTCATTTCCCCACATGAGTTTCTAGTGCTATTTTATCTCCATTTCTTCCCAGTGCCACTCCAAAAAGACACATTCCTCCCACAGACTCAGTGACATGTCTGCCATGCATAGGCCTTCATCTTTGAGACATCTCAGTACCACCTTCCTCCCCCCACTGCCTTCATCTTTTCCGTGCATATTTCCTTCATGGTAATGAAAAAAAACCCAACACTCTGTTGCTGTTATCAGCAAGTGAAGCATAGAGTAATTTATGTAATCTACCATTTACTTTATGACACCTCCAGCTGGTTACAGAGGAAATACTTTTTCCCACAGTCAAGGTCAATTTACTTCTCTAAGACAGGGCAACTTACAGCCTTTTCTGATCATCCTTTTTTGCAATGCATTCATTGGACTGTGTTGTTAGCCCCAACGTGGTGTTATTTCTTCTCTCTTGTGATGTGGGTGAAAATGTTTTTGTACATAACAAAGAAGATTGCATCACCAGAAAATCCATCCTAGAACCATAGAATAGCCTTATAATATTCTTTCTAAGTTGAAGTAGGCCAAAGGGCAATACAAACTTGTAAATTGGTCTTGTAAGCTCTTCCCATCAGACACTAATGTAACCCATCTCATTTCTCTCTGGGTCAGTGTAAGTGATTTATACTTGAATTTTGTTATATTCTACATGTTCTCCTACCAAAGCAGGCTTATGCAGGCTCTGTCTGTCTCTGTCCATATTTAGTCACAGTCTGTAAAACTTGGAATAAGTAATGATTATATGACATTCAGAATAGTAAGACGAACTGTACATGAAAGTTTGTTTTGTATCTGCTGCCCTTAGCCTAAAATACTTCAGAATCTGAGCCTAATCCATGAGATGAGAACTTCTGGCTTGTTTCTGCAGAGGAAGGAGACAGAAAATGCTCCAGGCTGCCTGACATGAGTTATATATTTTGGTTTTAAAACAGCATATGGGCAAGCATTTCTGAAACATAATTTCACAGACTTTTTTTAAAGTTCTTGAATTCTAACAAAATATGAAGATAACAGTTCCCTTGCTTTGCAATTTTGCATGTCTTTAGTCATCACCAAGTATATATGTGTTAGTATTTTCCCTTTCCTAAACAGTGTAATTAGCGTAGCTGGTTGTTATGAGCCTCATTCATTTAGTACAGTCATTCTAAAAGGCTGTTGTCTAAAAGACTGGCAACTGCTATTCAGCAAATTTAACAATTAAAATATTCTGTATGTTTTTTTCCCAAGCACTTTGCAAAAAGCATAACGAAAACAGATCTTCACAGAAAAAAAGGTGTCAGACTAGTATGTGTGAGACCAGCAGAAGAAGCTGACACCTGTGCGATATGCCGTTCAATAAGTGTTGAGAAGAACATTTGATTTTTAGAGGTATTCAGCAGTGAGCTAGGAACAGAACAGTGGATTTCAACAGCCTCTATGTCCAGCCCATATATCAAGCTTGGCACTTTTCAGATACAGGGGAAAATAACTTTCTTGGCTTGGATTAATTCTAAGGAGCTGAATGTGCTGCTAGTTATCCATGTATGTGCAATAACCATAATTTGTTCCAAAGAGGATGAAAAAAAATGAATTGTAAATAACAGAAAGGTATAGAAATGTCCAGCTGAAGCTGGGTTCCAAAATCAGCGAACTGCTTGTGATTGCACTTTTAAACTATGCAATTTGAGAGTAAAAATGATGGTGTAAGTTCTCCACATTGAGCTGATACTGTGACATGGGGCAGATATAAACAACACCAACATTTTCCCCTCTCCCTTCCTCTTCTGAAATTCAGAATATGTCATTTAGTAATTCACAGGTACTTACAGTTACACAGATTAATTTTTTTTTTAGAGAAGAAGTGTTTTCCTCCCATTTTTAGTATTGATGGTGGTATATAAAATGCTAATTCCGTGCCTGTAGGAATGTGTACTTGCAAAAGCAAACACTATTACTCTATATGAAATCAGCATGTAACTGGGAGAAAACACAATACTCTAATGTTTAATGAACCGACCTTATTATTGAACAAACTCTTTCTACTCTGGCCTCTGGGCATAATATGATGCAATTTATTATAAAACAGATCCAGATTGCTTTACTTGTCTGCTTCGGTGGGTAATTCCTTACTGTGAATAACAAAGGTATGGAGCACAAAATAAAGACTATATACTAATGGGCTTCTTCTCAAATTAAGCCACATCATATTCCTCAGATGTAGAATAAGAATGCAGTAATAAAGCTATAATTCCCCAAGTGATTGAAATAAATAACACATAAATGATGCATAAGTAGAGAAGAAGCAGGTGGATTGCAGCTATGAATGCAGCATAGTGAAATGTTAGGATTGGCAATGACTTATTCATGTTCTATATTTGTCCTCTGTGGATTATGGATCAAAATAATTCCATAGAATAAAATTCATTTATACACAGCACCTATTAGTCCCTTGAAGTTAATTTTTAATGACTGGCAGCATGATGCTCTCTGCTAGGAGCTGCTTTGAAGTAATTTTCTCCAAGTCCATAGAAGTGAAATTAATCTCTTTGCAGGCATTCAGTCCATTGCTATCTGCTATATAGCAGTTATGTACATAACATAAATTCTTTGCAGGGAGAAAAAGACATACAGAGCACTCCAGATATTAATCTTCAGCTGTGCATATACTAAATAGTCGCAGGATGGACGTGGAAAGTTCTTATGTAGTGCACTGAGTGACAATGAGAAAACATATACCTGCTTAAAAAATATATGCTATCTATATAAGATAAGCCATTTCAGGATTATCCTTTATATGCATACTTCAAAACATTTTTGTAAATACTTATCTTTCTGCATATACCTTCATGAAATATAAACCAATAAATTATCCCTAAGAAATTGTGGGGAATACTCTCACTTAATCTAGTAATACATAAGTAATAGTACTTACATTCGAATACTTCCATATATTAATTTTATATACATTTAGTTAAGCAATAGCCCCCTGTTTCCTTGCAGGGGAAATCTACTTTTTTTTTCCTTGCAGGAAATCTATTGCTAGTTGATTTCTTTTCTTAATCACCAGTTCAGGACTGGTTACAAGTGGTGAAATGTCATTTTGTACATGAATAAACAGTGTGAGAAAGGGACATTTGATTTGCAGGCCTAAATTTTGTGAAACTGTTATTTTCATCTAGGATTACTGTTGAAGGTTGGATATAGAAGCAGGTAGTCACATATATTTAAAGATTTTTATTTCAAAGATATCTTGGAGAACATTTGTCTACCTTAACTTAGCCATCTAGATCTGGACTAGCAGTGCTTGACAGTCTTTACAGACAATGGATAGACAGAAAGAAGGATGTTTCAGGATGTCTAAAGTAGTATTGAATGTAACTGATATTATTATACTTTTCTTTTATATGCCAGATCAGATGGAATTATAGATTTCAAAGATTAGTCCTCTTGGTCTCAAGTTTTGCTTCAAGGTGAAATGTAAGACCATTATGCAAAAAAAAAGAGAATAAAAGAAATTCTAAATACATAAAATTAGAATAAATATTGTATTTCAGGGAAATATAATATCTCTTATATTTTAAATTTCTGATCTAGTTCCCACAAAATGGAGTTTGTTTCTTGCAAGCTTCAGTCTGCCTTTGAGAAAAAAAAAATTGATCTAACTCCAAGATCAAAGCTTCAAAAGTTATAATCACAGCTGTTCAAATATCTAAACTGTTCTTGAATTTCCAAGTCTGTTCCTTTGCACCGCTCAGTTGCAGAGAGGGGTGGGTAACACAGACTGGGGGTTATGAGTAAAATCCTAGATCATATGGCATCAGATTTGAGAAGCATTAAACTGTCTTTCTGTCTTTTCTTCCCCAGTGATACACTGATTAAAAACCCCAAAACATAATTATAATGTCAACAATAGTATCAACATACTCTGAAATTAAAAACAAAGGTCAATAAAGCTTTCTAACATAAACACTATCAGATTTGAAAACAGTAAAAATGTGCAGGACACACATTTGGCCAAATCAAATTTTAAAAGCAGAAGATTCAATCTTTTTAATGATATCATGTCATTTATTTTCCATCTATAAGTTCTGTTGATTTGCTATTTTCCTTGCATTTTGGATAAAGAAACCAAATAATCTAATTTCACTAACTCATTTCTCATAGGGAACATAGCACTTTTAACTTTTAGAAAAGGCTCTATATAAAATATATTAAAGATTTGAAATTATTTAGAATATATAATTTTAAAGATTTTGAGAATCTTTATGCCCTTCAATCTAAAATTAATTTGAATAAAATTGCTTAAAAATGTCAATAGAGAGAATAGTCTTGGAGAATTGATTACTTTGATAAGTTCACCAAAGCTGCTTTCTTTATTAATTTTTCCAAGCATTTTTCAAAGGCAATGAGGCATATCCAGCTGTTAATATATTAAGGAAAGGATATCTGTGGAAATTTAAGAGAAGAAAAAAACATTAAAATTATGAGGTGTTTAGTTTGGCTGCAAGGCATGGAAAACATGCCACAAATCAGCCCTTAAATGCTTCAGTTCCTTTTGAAGCCAAACTAATGGGTGAACTGTATTGAAACATATTTTTCTTAACTGATCAAAGTTATCTCATGTTGGGAGAAGTTTTACATTTGAAAATTAGATTTCACACACAGATTCTGAACGATTAAATTGATTAGATTGTGAAAAAGCCACCCAAGGGAAATACCATGACCATCATTTGACCCTCATTTTAATGATGCTACACAGAACTCATCTCAGAGAACAGACTTTGCTAAGTGACTATGCAGGTCTTTTTTTCCATTAATTTCATCTCTTTTATAAACTCTGCTATATTGGCTAGCAACCCAACTATTTTTAATTCAAACATATGAGGATTTATTAATCTATCCAATATCTTTATATAAACACCATTTCCCAAAGATGTGTACAATAGAAATGTAATCATTTATATAATATCAAATAAACCCCCTTAATTCTTATGCTGTGAAGATGGTAAATATTAAAGGCAATTTTAAACTTGGAATTGTAGTGGGTAAGTGTGCAGTCTCACACAATACTAAAGGTCAAAATCTTCCCAGAGTACTTGAGTTAAAAAATTTGCTGTAATTTGAGCTGAGTGTCCAACAAGGATGAAACAGGTGTTTTGACTTCACTATTCACTTGAAGCTCCAAAACTACAAATTAGCCTCGTGTTTTTAAGCCATCTATTAAATTCTGGTTTGCTATCCCTGTAGTTTTAATAGCCTTCTCTTTTTTCAACTGCAGTAGGCTGCTCAGTCCCACACAGGGACTTCTATCCCAGACAAATCCAGTACTCAGCCTTACAAAACATACCTGCTTCCCCTCCATTCTCATTCCCCTTTATTAGAAACAACCTTTATGATGTAGTGACAATGCCAATGAAGATGAAGGGATTGGGTTCAGCCTCAGCAAATTCGCAGATGACATCAAGCTGAGTGATGCAGTTGACACACCTGAAGGATGGAACACCATCCAGAGAGACCTGGATAAGTTCTCATGTGGTTCAACAAGACCAAGTGTGAGGTGCTGCACCTGGGTCAGGGCAGTATTAATACAGGCCTGGGGAGAAGCAGATTGATAAGCAGCTCTGCAGAGAAGGATTTAGGGGTGCTGGTGGATGACACTTCATACCTGAAGTCTCTCTATCCTAACATGCCAATATGTCTGATGAGAATGCATTGTTGTTACCTACAATCATACCATTGTGAGGTAAGGTGTGTATTCAGATTTCATCACAAAGACTAATTTTCTTACCCACTGAATACCTTACATCCCCTAAGAGGAATAAAACAGAAGGATTGCATCCTTTACTTCTTTTGTAAAAGCAGTAATTCAAAATTTCTGTTTTGCAGTAAACGTTTACCTTTTTTTCTGGGATGATTCTGTGGAGTAATGCAGTTTTCAGATCTCCATGTGCTCCCTTTGTTTCCCTGCTCTGTATGCCATTGGTTCATTTTGAAATATGCTCTGCTGTACCTGAAAACTTATTGGTGTGCACCCCTTTTGTCAATCTTCCCTTCCTTCTCCTGGGACTGGCTCTCAGAGAGCCAGCCCCCGCCCCCTTCCTTTCCCCTTAAAAGCCAGGTCCTGGGTCTGGGAGGGGCTGGTCTTCTCTCCGGGCTGGCAGCCCCTACCTTATCCCTCTTTGTCCTTCCCCCCTTCTCCTCCCCTGCAACCCCTCTCCCCGTTACCCCAAATAAACCTCCCTGCCAGAACAGAAATGAGTCCAGGTTCGTTCCTTCATCCCACTTCATTTCCTGCTAGAATTTCTGTGGCCGGAGACCCATGCCACGCTAAGTGCACCCTGGGGGCCGCCCGGCCCGGACTTGGTGGAGATACGTGCCGGGGAGACCTCGTACTGTGAGGCCGCCGCTTCCTGCAGTCCCCCCAGCAGAGAGAAACATCAATTCTGGACTTATGAGCATTAAAAGAAAGAAAAACCAACAATATAAGCTGCACAAAGCAGCTACCTTTATACCCCTAGTCTTAAGTCTGAAGCTCTTATCAGATCTCAATTTGTTTCTAACAGATGTGGGATTATGTTACATTGCACTTACTGATTTTAGCAACTTTTATATGCAAATACTGCTTGGTACATGACATTGCAAAGGCATTGGCTAATTTTGATAATAGGTGATGAAAAATTCTCCTTTTACTGGTTCAAAATTATGTATAGTGACACTTCCATATGATTTTAAGTTTCTTTGTATTACTTGTGAAAATTTGATAATGCTGGTGATATTACAGATGATTTCTCTACAGGCAGCTGAGCACAGGAAGATTACAATTCAGGTCTTGAGCATCTATTGTCAGAAGTGTCCGTGTAGCCCAGTGTGAAAGGCAGATATACCTTGATCTGGGACAGTTTAGCCTAGGGAAGGCTTAGGGGGGAACTCATCAATGTATATGAATACTTGAAGAGAGGGTGAAAGAGGACAGGGTCAGGCTCTTTTCAGTGGTGCTTGGTGACATACAAGAGGCAACAAGTACAAATTTCCCATATGACTATCAGGAAACGTTTACTGTGAGTGACAACACCAGCACAGGTTGCCCAGGGGGGTTATGGAATCTCCATCATTGGAGTTATTCAAAAGTTATCTGCACATGGTCCTGGGTAACAGCTAGCTCTAGGGAGCCCTGCATGATGAGGGGAGTAGACTAGATGACCACCAGAGGTCCCTTACATGCTGTGGTTCTGTGAGATTCTATGAAAGCCTCAGTATTTCAAAAAAACATGAGACATGGTGGTGTGACAAAGATAAACCTAAACTTGCAGTGTTAATTATAAAACAGTCTAACAGTGTAAAGTGATATAGCAAGAGGGGAAAGCAAAATATTGTTCTAAAATACCACCAAGATTCTTTTGTGATATTCTGCTAATAATTGTAAGTAGGAGTTGTGAAAAATTCCCATACACTGGTATAAAAACACGGCAATAAGTTGGTCTTGCTGAAAAAAATCCTGAAACTACGTCCTGAAACTACAGAGTAAATGATTTTCTTTCCTTTAAGATTACTTTATTTCTAATATATTGTTTTGATTTCACAGTAGTTGTCACCTTAAATAGAAATTGCTTGAACCAACTGGTTTTGGCAGAAATAAAAATTATTTTGATTTCTGTTTAATAATAAGGCATAATTTCTATGTTTAAACTTATAATGAAATATAAATAACTGTGAGCTACAATAAAGAATAATAATATATGATTGGCACATGCCCTTTTGAGAGAAAAGGTGTACACTTCCAACATTTGGGGGGGGTTAATTTTTTCCTGGTTTTTGTTTTGTTTGCCTTTTTTTTTCTTTCCTCCACAAGGCAGTGTTTTAAAAATATTAAAAATATTTTATGAGGTAATCATTGTATGCCAACCAGCTACTCCATGAATAAGGAAGAAGCCTTTTCTTGAACATCAGGACGTAATGTTTCAACATTATTACAAAATCAGACTGGCCTTTATTATACTGTATTGCATCCAAATACAAGGTGATAATTTATTGCAAGGCATCTTAATTTTTGTGAGTTGAAGACTAAAAAGCAGAAAGAAAGACAGAAATGAGTAACTAAAGGAGTGTAATGAAATGAAAAAAAAAATTTCTTTACATTTTAGCAGATGAAGAGTCACTTATTCAATTCATTCATATTTCCTTATTATGTCACATGCTTGCAATAAAATCTTCCTCTCTTTTCCCTTTCCTCCTGCACCTTGTTGCTTTTCATATGTTGCTGCATTTACTTTCAGGTGTTTTCATAAGAAAATATGCATATACTTTATTCCTTCTAGTATATTTTTTAAACATGGGGAATTTTGATCAAATTTTACAGAAATATAGGAAATTGAAAGTGTTGTTATATATGATCTCATAAAAGGGTTGAGTAAGTAAAGCAGAGTACCTTTTTTCACTGTATTCACAGAAATAAAGGCTAAGCATTATGTCAAACCACACTGAACATCAGGAACTCTGCAGGGTCGAGCATCACTACAGACATCAAAACCACAGGAAAAAAAATAATCAGTTGTTGTACCTTAGATGTTACGAGTACATCCAGCCCCAAGCCCAGATTCAAAGTTACTCAGGGAATCTAAACAAGGGAACTAGGTGGTTTTAATTTTGTTACCAAGAAAGCAGATTTGCTTTTCTCAGAATTTATCACTAGTATATGATAATGAAAAATTCTTTTAGCTTTGCCAATCTTAGATTCACATTTTCTTTTCCCTTTTAAGTTAGTCAACATATTAAACTTTACACAAGTAGCAAAACTGAAAAAGCAAAGAAAAGCAAAACAGAATCAGATTTTCAGGACTGTATAATGTATCCACTTTAAATTTGGCAGCTGATATTTCTTTTGAGAACCTGCTTTTTTGTTTATATTTTTCACAGCTTCTTCAAAAACTATTTACTGTAAACCTTACTGATCGGACTCTTCACAGCATTATTTTTGGCCATGAAAAAAAGCAATCTGATCTGTCAAAAAAGGAAGGATTTTATTTCATGAACTCTGCATTGCATAATTTCATCAGATTTCAATCCTCCATGTGCATTTTGAAGGCCATGTTAATATATTTGGTTTTGGTTAGCAACTTAAAGAGGAAAGTTAAACTTCCACAGCATTGCTGGCTCAAAGCTCTCCAATCTTCCAAAACTGTTGAAAAGACAGGGCAAAAATGAACAAAGAATAGAATTCTAATAAGTAATTGATACACCATTAATTGATAATGGCTTCATATACCTTAAACTTTATAATACTATAATATAATAAAAGCCTAAGACTAGCAGTTTTTACTGCTGATAATGTTTCTAAAAATTTAAAGATAGGTTCTCTTTTCTCACCAACTATAAGTGATCATGGTTGTAAAGTTTATTCTGAAAAAGCTTTCATGGAATATAAAAAGATAATATTTTAAGGTTAGGCTCAGTCTTTCATATGTAAGACATGATATTAAAAAAATATCCTCCATTTCTGAATTATAAAAATGCACAGCTATGCTCTTAAAAAAGAGCCTGATATGGCCATGTAGAAAGTGTCAGTAAATAACAACCCACCCTCACAGTGAAGAATTTCTTCCAACTGAATTCTCACAAACTCGTTTCTATAACATACATAATAATAAAATAGAGAAACAAAAACAAATAAATAAACAACAATCCAACACTAGGAACTGTAAAACACTAAATTAATATGTACTTTAGAGGACTAGATTATGTTACCAATAATTAAAGGTATTATACAATGCTATTTGTAACTTCTGTATGCAACATTTAAAAAACAAATTGTGATCTGAAATGACAAGTTCCCAGATGGTATAGTAGAACATGTTGACCAGACAGATTAATAGAAACAGGCTTGGAACATGTTAGAGGAGATTTATATGGAATAACAGTCCTTATTATCAATTATTTTAAGGGGATTCTGCACTAATCAGACATTGCCCTTATAGGAATAAATATTATTGACATCCTCCTTTTTGTGACCAAAATATAAAATAACCTTGAACAGTCCTTGGTCATAACACTACTGTGATTTGTAATATCTCACTGAGGTTTTTTGCATAGCCTAAAATGTTCAATTCCTGAAATCAAAAAAAACAAACAAAACTTCAGAATAACAGTACAATGAAGACCTGACTATAACAGACACTCTTCACAGACAATATAAAAATTTTGCCTTAAACCTACCCAAATTCACCATTGCATCTATCATAAAATTGAATGGAAAGTTATAACAGGACAATAAAATGTATTGCTGTGGAGAAAGATTCTGGTAAAATAAATGAAGAATCATAGAATCATAAAATGTTAAGTGATTGAAATGTAAGTTAAAAATCATCTAGACCCAACCAAGCCTGACATGGACAGGGACATCTTCCACTAAATCATGTTGCTCAAGGCTTTTTTCAGATAGGCTTTGGCCATTACCTGGGTCTGGATGTCCACAAGCTGCTGGGGCAACTTGTTCCAGTGTCTTACCACCCTCACAGTGAAGAATTTCTTCCTAACATCTAACCTAAATTTCCCCTTTTCCAATTTGTCCCCATTGTCCTTGTCCTGTCTGTACAGTTTCTGAATCAGAGTCCCTCTCCGTCTTTCCAGTAAGCCCCCTTCAGATAGTGAAAGGTTGCTGGGAGGTCTCCACACAACCTTCTCTTCTCCAGGCTGAACAGGTCCAACTTTCTCAGCCTCTCTTTCAAGAGGAAGTGCTCCAGTCCTCTTGTCAACCTCATGGTCTTCTGCACTTGCTCCAACAGTTCCATGTCCTTCGGCTGGGGACACCAGATCTGTACGCAGTACTCCAGGTGGGATCTCAGGAGACCAGAATAGAGGGGCAGAATCACCTGCCTTGACCTACTGGCCACACTCCTTTTAATACAGTCCAGGACAGAGTTGGTTTTCTGGGCTGTGAGCGCACACTGTTCATGTTGAGTTTTCCTTCAACCTTCACCCCCAGCTCCTTCCTGGCAGGGCACCTCTCAGTCACTTCTCTGCCCAGCCTGTAGGTGTGCTTGGATTGCCATGACTCAAGTGCAGGACCTTGCACTTTGCTTTGTTAAACACCATGAGGTTCACACAGGCCCGCCTTTTAAGCCTATCAAGGTCCCTATGGATGGCATCCCTTCCCTCCAGTTGTCGACTCCACTGCACAGCTTGGTGTCATCGGCAAATTTGCTGAGGGTGTCAGACCATTATTCTGGCCTTGGAGATGGGCAACAACAGAAAATACAGTTCCTTACTGAAAATCTTTCCTGAAAACTTTCAAGAAATATGACTAGAGTCACTGACTAAATATATGACTGCTGAAAAAAATAATTTCACAGGAGCAGAAGTATAAAATATTTAACAGAGATCAGAATTATAAAGCATGACAGCTGCACTCAAACCTGAAAGTTAATGTCTGCTATACAGAATTGAAACACAATAACTGTGTAAAATTTGGGTCTGTTGGAGTAGTCAGCCTAACCTTTTTCCAATGAAAAATGTAGAAACCTTATAATAAAAGATATTCAGGAATCAAACCAGAGAGTAAGGTCCAAACCAGATTTTTTTTTAAATAATTATTGATAATTCTGTTCTTTCTGAAACTGTAGAAATTAGGGTTTTTAGGACAAAAAATGAAAAGCAGGTAATAGCATACTTAAAAATCCTTGACATACATAAATGTCAGAAGCAAAAACGTGTTTCTTTTACAATATGAATTGAAAAGTACAAAAAATAAACTCCCTGTTAATACAAAGGTGTAAAAATATCAACTAAAATATTGTTTTTTAAATAACAGGTGATTGTACATTCCAGGAATATTATTGTGGTAAAAGTAGATAAAAAGATAAAAATCAATAATAGTAGCATGAAAAAATGCTGATTTTTCTAGGTGCTTTTCAATATTTTAGTGAATTAAGAAGGTGGTAGAGTATTAAGACGAATAAACCAATTAAGACTCTGGAAATTTACCTTTTGAATTCCTTTAAATTGGTGTAATTTTTGCCAATTCTGTGAATACTTATGCTCTTGATTACAACAAGTGATGAAATATATATAAAATATATAGACAAATAAATATATAATAAATAAAGATATAATAAATTAAATATATAATGAGAATATATAAAGGAGAATCTAGAAGCCAAACTGCTTTCAAAGGAGAATTCCACTCTCTGCTCTAGCTAAAATGAAGAAATAGGGATCAAAGACCACAAAGACACAACCAGTCATGTTCTGTCTGCTTTGACTGGGAGTAAGTCATGATTGGAGTTTTGATCACAGCATTGCACATCTAAGATAGATGAGGTTATATTTTTCACTCATGCAGGCTTGTGCAGACATTTTTTGAATGCTTTCACACTTGCAAATTTTGAAGCAGAATTTAGCTCTCACAGTTTAAACAGCTGAATCAAGAACAGTGACAGATTTTAAGCATTTGACAGCATGCTGCTGCTGTAGAGAAATTCCCATATAAGCGGTCAACCTGCAAAGGCAATAACCGAAAATTCCGAGGAATGAGCCATCGAACCATGAATGTTACGAAGAATAAAGTTTCTTTTTAAGATGGGAATGTTGATAATGAAAGCCTCAAACCAGCTCTTATTGATAAAAAATAAAAAAAATGTTTTCCTTATAGCATAATAGAAGATAGAGAAATTATTTTGGTGATGGCTATTGTTATATTAAGAGAAAGTCCAACAAGTCATAATTGTTAAATACTGGTTATTAACACATTCCCAAGATAAGTGTCACTGATCAAGCAAGCTTGGCAGATGCAACGTTTTTTCCTAAAAATACTCCTGAGGAAACACTGTTGTAAGCTGGAATTTTCTGCTTATACATTTTCAGGATCCAGTGAACCCTCTGAATTCTTCTTGAACGCAAATCTTTCTGAGGAATCTTTTCTCCCTGGAGCTGTTGTACCCTCACTTTTATTTGTTAGTTTTGTGATGATCTATTACTCCTGAGGTCAAATTTACTCTTTTCAGAAGGGGCTGAATCACTGATACCATGACTGCTGGCACATGTGTGACCTATCTGTAAGCAAGGCTGCTCTAATAGCCTTCCAATGCTCACAAAGGTATGAATGTAATGAGCACTTCAAAATGCTGTATTTCTTTGGTTAGTCCAAGGCTTAAGTAGTCAGATTTACCTACTTTTGAATTTTTACTATTATTAGTGGAGTTGATGTGGAAAGTGTTTGATGGAAGACTTTTCAGAAACATTCAAGTCTTACTTCAGGGAAAAAACAAACTGTGTTTTTCTACCTTAGCCTTTATAAATAACAAGGAGATTGACATTTTCTTGTCATTCTTGTTACTCTTGTACACCCAGAAGATGTAACCTCTTTTAGGTTATATAAACATATAGATAGAAAAAAGATATTTAACAGTTGGTAAAAGAAACTGAAGCATAAAAGTTGAAGGGAATTAAAAAATGGAAAAAGGCAGCTGTCTTTGTAAAAAAAAGAGATGAATATAAAGGCTACTTAACAGTACCTCTATCTTATATCTGTCTATCCATCTATCTAAATATATTTGTATTTGCATATGTGATTGTATATGTGTAGCTGAATTAGATGTGCTGCAGGAGCACATGTTGAATATTCCAACAAAAAAAAGAGCGGCCAGTCCACAGGACCAGACCAGAGGGAGTCTAAAGGACCTCTCTGTACTAAAATGTGCTAGCATGCCCATCAGTTCCCCAATACTTGACCTTCACACTCACTTAGGAGAAGCAGAATCAAAGTGGAAATGCAGACAAACCGCTTGAGGAGCATGAGAGTCTGGTAAGTGGTGTGGAAGAAATGAATTAGGGATAGAGGAAAAGGAAAATACAAAGGGAAGAACTGGGAATAAAGCGAGTCTTAACATGCTGCACTGTACCAAAGGAGATAATATTTTAAGGGATTAATGATATAGTCACTTAATGATGATGTTTATTGATTTTGATAGCTTTGTATGCTTGTTGAATAATAAAATTTTTCAGGCAAAAGAGTTTCTACCAGGCCAGTTCCCAGTTAGCTGGAATTCAATGTTCCCTGACGGATCAAAAAATTTAAATACTTTGCCTCTGATTAAGAACACCCAGTAGGATCAAGAGAGGCAGACTTTGAAAAGAAGCAAAAAAATTCAACATGGAAATGTGAAGCGATGTATATTGTGAGACTAAGTAGCCCTGCCTCTTCTGGGGAAGAAGTGAGAGCTGACTGCTCATCCTCCTGTGCTCTAGAATGTGAAGGTAGCCTACCTTGCTGAGAAGCAATACTTTATGTGGAGGACAAATAAGGACAAGAAGGACCTTGATTAGCAGAGAAAGAAAAAACTTCTTAAGGAAAGAAACCAAAAAACCACCAAATGTGAAATTTTTCTTAAATGCAATGATGTAACAAAACAGATCCAGAGTTCTTTATTTAAATTAATAGTTGTAATTATTTAAAATCCTTTAGTTTGAGATAATATTACTGTGACAAATAGGCCTAAACACATTAGCCTTCATTATATTTAATTGAAAAGATATAAGTATCATGAAGTTATACCAAATACCCAGTATTAAAAGACAAAATGATTAATTTTTTGACAGTATGAATACTATTGCACATTTTGTTGCTTTTAATAATTCATAATGATATCTTGAAGTGCAGTATCAGTTTTTCCTCTTCAAGTTATCATATGTTCAGATATATAAATTCATGTACTGAGTCAATCTTTATCTAAGAATATGTTTACAATAATTTTTCATATGCATGAGGATTTTTGCAGAGTAAAGAAAGCAGCAAATCCTCCTTAAAATTTTTAACCCAAAAAAACCATGAACCCCAGCCTCAAAATTTTAAAAGGAAAAGTACAAAATATTTTCTGTCTGTAATTAATGTAAATGAATGACAGGAATTTTGGCAGCAGTTACCATTTTACCTAAACCCCCCTATGTTCTCACTGAGTCCTCTAGAACACTATTAGACATCCCTGAATTGTTGCCATAAAGATTCAGGCACAGTTAATCAGGGAAGCTTTTTTCAAAATATTACTAGTCTAGGACCTATCATGTAAATTATGGAATTACTATTATTAGTGGTCTCATACATGTCAACAGCAACTAAACCCAAACAACCCACCCCCTCCAAAAAAAACATTCTGCCATAATGACAGAAAAAAACAGACACAGCAAAACCTCTCAGGCACCATAGAAACTATGAAAAAACCAGCAGATTTCATGACTTCCCAATGAATCTAACACTATCCATCTGCTCTCATTTAAAATTAATTTAATACTGTGAAATGATTAATTGAGAATTACCTATGGACTCATGGCAAAGGAACTGCAGCTCTTTACAAGCAGAAAATGGAAACCAAAAATATTTTCTTGTACAAATTAAATCATTAATGATCCATCTTTATCCAAAGATAGATCAAATAGTTCCTTCATACACAAGTATTTTCAATCTTTTGTTTGCAGGCAATAATATATGGGTGGGGGGAGAAGGAAATTGAAAAGAAAGATCAATTTTTTATAAGCTGTTCCTCAGGGAGTTATTTCATTCAGGTCTCTGAGATCATTATTATAGGCAGCAAGTAAGTGCAACACTTTATATATATAGTTTTCTTTGTGCAAAATTAATATACTCTGCTTGAAAAATCTTTCAAGTCACCTCAATTCACCATCTGAGTAGTAGAATGCAGAAAAGTTAATATACAAGTCTTGCTGAAGACATTTCTTACTAATTAATCTATTTTTCAGACACTGTAATGGACTGGATACTTGAACATACCACCTTCAGGACCTATGCCAGTCAAAAATCCTCTCTCCTTTATAACTACAATATTCATCCTTATATTATTAGCGTGGTTATAAAAGACAGTCTCACTGAATTGTAGTACGCAATGTTATTCAGCTAATTCGATTACAGCTGGCATACAAAATACACTATTAACTATTTTTGGTTTGAATTTTCCTTTTTAATGGCTTCTCAGCAGTAATATTTGGGATGGGAAATCTTCCTATAAAGTAGGAAATCAAGGCAAGGTGGGATGGGACCCTGAGCTACCTGGTCTAGTGGGTGGCATGCCTGCCCATGTCAGGGGAAGGATTGGAAGAAGATGATCTTTAGGGCTCCATCCAACCCAAACTATTCTGTGATTCTGTGGTTACATGCTCCTTCACATTCTTCTATTCAGTCTGTAAAATGGAAAATAGTGTGAAAACAAGACTCTCCTAAGAACTGAAATTCAGCTGTCTTTGTATGACCATCGTTTCATCTGTAAAAGCAAAGCAACAACAGGAATTTCTACTGTATCATAAATTCAGATTTAAATAGATATATAACAGTCCACTGCATGGGATTAAGTTTAAAAATGATCTTGTAATATATTAATTTCTACAAAACCTCACTGCAATACAGAAAAGCAATGTTTTTCAAGGTGGCTACTTCAAAGGTAGGCCTTGCACATCAGGTTACAGAGCAAAGCCCAGCTGGCCACATGCATCATCCAGTTAAATTAACAGTAATTAACAATAAATTAACAGTAAATTAAAAGTATGCAAATTCAAGATTATAATTTCCTTCTTGAAATGGTATGTCAAGCAAAATCTATAAAGGAGTAACTTTGCATAAAATATATTGATTTCATTACATGGACCATAAATATACAAATGCCTATTTAGGACATTTTTTAATAGTTCTAACTGAAAGATTAGAAAGATCATAAGAAACCAAGCTGATAAGTGTGATCGATACTTATGAATATAAATGGATAGTGTATGACTGTGTCAGTGATTAACATTTATATGAGTTAGTATGGTCATGCATGTATTAATGTACACACCTCAAATACCAGAGACAGAAGAAGTTTTAGATACATTTAATCCATCAGTTATGGACTGGAAATATAAACATCCAATTGTCATTCACAGAGGCACCAATGGGACAGGAAGCACATCAACATTTCTGTAAGATGAAGATAAGTAAATAAGCCACAGTGATGGAAATAAGCAGCTTTGATTTCTGGAGGGCTTTTTTTCAGTACAAAAAAGGTATTGAGAAGCAGTTTGTTGAAAGATAAAGCATAATTAGATAAAAAAGCAGAAAAATAACCCCAAGCTTGATGAAATTTATAGCTTAACTGAATTCTGAAGAACTTTTCAAATGGAAGATCTCATTTCACAAGTGATGAGCACTTCTGTACTGCATAATACTTCCCCTTATTTAGACAACATTTTGATTAACTAACTTGTTTTCATAACATGAGCAAAAATTAGGATTGCTAATTACTCTGAATTAACAAAGGCAATTAATGTATCCATAATATGCAATAACTCAGAGAAAAATGCTGAAAATTTTATTACTTTGAATGTTGGGATTAAGAACACTAGTTGCAAATTTTCCATTTTTTGACATCTTGCATAAGTAAGTTATGGTAAGCCTATAATAATGTTTTCCTAATAATTAATTACATTCATATTTTATATCAAATTCTACCCTCAGTTAGCTCACTGATGAAGAACTCCTTAACCTTGTTGCTGCAGGATCAGGGACTGGAAATGTTTGCATGCAGTTGAAGCCCTACGCCATGAATCTTAGTGAGACTAATGAGGATTAGGTGTCTAAGTACCTTCTGTGAGGTGTTGAAAGGATGCAGATCATGTCTGCTTTGAGCAAAGGAGTATGGTACAAAGGTTTGAGTTACAATACACAGTACCAGGCAGATGTTTTGGCTCAGCTATCTGAACTATCATGGTATTGAATAAAAATTAGTTCATCCTGCACCCTGTAGGATCAAGAGAGGCAGACTTTGAAAAGAAGCAAAAAAATTCAACATGGAAATGTGAAGCGATGTATATTGTGAGACTAAGTAGCCCTGCCTCTTCTGGGGAAGAAGTGAGAGCTGACTGCTCATCCTCCTGTGCTCTAGAATGTGAAGGTAGCCTACCTTGCTGAGAAGCAATACTTTATGTGGAGGACAAATAAGGACAAGAAGGACCTTGATTAGCAGAGAAAGAAAAAACTTCTTAAGGAAAGAAACCAAAAAACCACCAAATGTGAAATTTTTCTTAAATGCAATGATGTAACAAAACAGATCCAGAGTTGTTTATTTACATTACTGGTTGTAATTATTCTTTAAAATCCTTTAGTTTGAGATAATATTACTGTGACAATTAGGCCTAAACACATTAGACTTTATGTATTTAATTTAAAAGACGAAACTATGAAGTAGAACATATTTGCCAAAATTTTAAGGAAATCAGACTACTGAACTAGCAAAAGTCACTGGATATGCAGACAGAACCAGTCTGTTGAAGTGCTAAACTACTCCTGACAGCATCTGCTCCTTCTCCAGGTGCAGAGAGAACATTCTATTTATTCTGAGTTTTCTGATTAGATCGATTCATTGACTAGTTTGCTCAGACTTGAGAAAGCAAATCAGAAGAAAAAGAAGTAAAGCAATTTGTAGGCTATGCATACAGACTGAGAGAGCAATAATGATACATACTGGTTCTAAAATCTTAGGATAAAATGACCAGAGCTGTTTTCTGATCCTCCATTAATAATCTAAACTATCAGGAAAACTGAAAAACAGCTGCATTTCTACCATTTTCTTTAATCCCAAAATACAAAAAACTTCACCTCAAGTTATTGTTATTTGCACATTTCAAGAACTTCTTGTGCATTTTCTCTCCAGTCTTTTTCTTAGCTTAGAAAATAGATTTTTCCCCATTTACAAAATGGTTGCTGCTTTTAAGTAATAATGAAAACTCATGAGTGATATTGATACCTTTTCTACACTGAAGTGCCTGGCAAAGTTCCCAATGAATAACAGTGATAGGGCAAGATAGATTTCAAGAGTTTGTTAGAAATAATTTATTGAAATGTGAATCTGCTGATGCAAAAATGTCATATAAATTTTTAACTGCAGTATTAGGAAAGGAAGAAAAGTTCCATATTCCAGAAAAAAGACATAAATTTCACAAGAAGAAAGAAAAAAACATGGAGTTGGAATAAGGATCAAACCTGGATGAATGGTCTCACTCTTTGAAAGCTGCCAAAATGCCCAAGCCAAATAGAGCTTTAATCTGAAGTGAGCAGGAAAAAAAATAGGTCACTGTTAGAAGTATATTCAAAAGCATATTGAGAGCTGGAAAAATAATGTTAGCAGAGAAAGTTAAATGTTGTCACAGTTTGTAGCAAGTGATTTAACATTGCTCTAGTAAAATAGTCTCAGATGACTAATAACCTTCACTGCCGTACACTGAATACAAACTTGGATCAGGTACAGCCTGAAAACACCAAGAGAGCTTTGACATTAATTAAGGGTATTTAGCATTGATCTTTAATAAAGAAGTTGCTAAAATGAGGGTGGGAAAGAGGTTATTTTGTTTAGATACCAAAAAGAACTGAGGAGATAAAAGCTATGAATATCCTTAAGGGTATCTTTTAGAGAAAGTTTTGCTGTGATAAAACCCCAAAGACCTGTAAATAATGTTGATTTGTGAAAGGGCCGATAAGAGAGAAATACAGTGCACCTGGGAAAGTAAAGAATTGCAAATAATCAGAGTACTATGATAAGGAATAGTTGAAAATGGTGAAAATTGTGTTGAAAATGTAGGTAATGAGAGTACTGACTCAGGAATTTGCGCTAGTGGACTCAGATCTGGTTGTCTTCCCCTTTTCCAGAGCACATAATTATAAACAAGAGTGTACTTAAAAGCACTGTGTGTATATCACATGCTCCTTCTTTAACAAAAAATTTTCTGTACAAAATAGTGGATTTATACCAGGGCTGTGACAGTTTTACTTACAGATATTCAGGTTCAAATACTATTGTAAAATTGAAAATCCAAATAAATTTAATATATACATAGCAACATACACAATCACAACAATATCATTGTACTTTACCTATTTCCATTATATTTATAGCTTATATTTCATTGCACAATGTGTTTCATACAGCTTCCTTTTTGCTGTTGTGATGGCTGTCATTTTTTCTGCCCTCTTAAAAGGAGACTATTTCAACTATGACATATTTTTGAATACCACTGGTAGACTTTGTTATGGTTTTTTTCCAGTTACTTATATTGTAACTTGTATTAGAAATGGTCAGCCTCCCACTGTCCACATCTGCTTTCAATTCACAAGCAGTTGGTGTAAGTCATGCATCATCAGGATTTTGCTTGCTTGCCATTCTGCATCATCTGGGAAGCCATTATATGAAGTAATAGAAGCAGAAAATAGGTACACTCCCTCTTTAAATTTTCAGCAGGGATTCTGCTTTTTGTAACTTCTGCAAATTGCACCATTAAATTGCATATGTTGGCCTGTTGGGTGCCTGTAATTAAATAAATAAGGAAAAGCACACATAAACTTCAGGAACTAACTTACTAAAACTTCCACTGAAATAAACAAGCTTCCCAATTTCTTTTTTTTGTCTCACTTCAACCAGGTTAAAAACTGGTTAGCTATGCAGGAGCACAGTTAGTCATGCCAATTATGTTTAGTGACACAAGCACACACTGCATATAACAAACATACAAGTTCCCTTTGGCTCATACTCTTCCTCCTTCAAAAATGTGAGTTCAAAACTATCAGAGTAATTTCAGAGAATTGTTGAAGAGAAAAGGTAAATTTTCCTCAGGAGAAGAAAAAAATAGATCAAATAATTAAAATGGATAAAATTAGTACTTTATTAGTCCTAGTTTCAGCTGGCATAGAATTAATTTTCTTCTTGGTAGATGATACAGTGCTGTATTTTGAATTTTTTAAGAGAATGTTGACATCACACTGATGTTTTAGTTGTTCCTAAGTAATACTTACTCCAAATCAAGGAGTTTTCAGTTTCCTATGCTCTTCTGGACAACAGCTGCACAATTAGTCAGGAGGGAGCATGGCCAGGACAGGTGACCTGAACTGGGCAAAGGGATGTTCCATTCCATAGGGCAACATGCTCAGTAATAAACTGGGGACAGTTGTCTGTGAGGGGCCAATTGCTGCTTGGGGGCAGAGTAGGCATCAGCCAGCAAGTGGTGAACAGCTGCGTTGTGTATCACTTGTTGGGTTTCATTCCTCGATCTCCCTGTCCTCTTCATTACAATGATGTTATTATTGTATATTTTTATTATTATTATTTTACTACTATTGTTATAATTTACTTTTTCTCCAATTATTATTGTTTTCCTCTCAAGCCATATGTTTGACCTTGTTTTGATTTTCCTCCTCATCCCAGTGGAGATGCAGGGAAGTGAACGAGTGAGTGAGTAGTGGTTTGTTGTTGGTTGGGGTTAAATTATGAGAATTACAGATTTTCTTATGTATTTCTTTAAAAAAATTTAGTGAAATATATAGATTGTTCAAATCAAACTCAAAAGGAAATAACATGAATTTTAACTCTGGAGAAAAAACATTGTAGAGTGTTGTTATATGAACAATTTCCTGATACAAAATAAGATATAGCATATTTGCTTTTCTTTGAGCAAGAACAGAGAAAATATTGGAACCTGTGTGTATTTTCCGTCATTATCTGAGGTCAGAGAAAGTACCAAAAATTGACCTCTAAACCACGGTTTTAGAGAGGTACTTTTTGTTTCATATTGTACACGGTTCAGTATGTACATATTACTTGCTGAAGTAAAGTTTAGTAGGTAATAGTGATCCACTTGAAGTGGAGGGACTGATGGAGGGTAGTGGAGGACAAGGCCATCAGCACTGAACCATACTGCTTTATGGTCGGCAAAATTGGTGCACTGAGAACTTTTTACAGCACTATATCTATATTCCTGGAGACCTTCCACAGAGAAACTGAAAATTAAAAGCTTGAAAGAAATTATAAATTGATGTGATTGGGATTTGTATTCAAATTGCCAACATTTCATTATTTATCCCTGTTTCAAGTCAGGAAACAAAGTTATTTTTTTTCCCCAACATGAAATCTGAAAAATTTTATCAGTGAAATATAATGAAATTCACAGTTGTTCTGTTCCTTAATTTGAAGCAATCCAATCCTATATGTAGGGTTTGCAGTGTTTTATTCTGTCTGGATTGACTGAAAATTCTGTGTAGAATGCAAAAGTTGGGGTGTTAAAGATGAGATAATGCTTTCACCAAAGGCTTTGTGAAGCAGTGCTTGGCCAAGGAAGTATGTAAGTCTCTTGAGCGTGCAAATTGCAGAGTATTCTTCTTCCTCACATCACATATCTGCTTGACCTCAATGCAGACTTTCTCATCAGTAGAAAGAATGCATATTTTATGTTAAAAAAACCAAACAACCAAACTATATATTTCTGTGTATCTATCCTTAAATAAAGAGCATCTCCAAAACAATTACTGTTTACACTGTTCACCTGATTAGTTAAGGTTGATAGAAATATATAATAAGGCAAAACTAGTCTCACTAACTATACTACAGAGTAACTCAGAGTAACTATACTAGTGGTGTGACTGGAAGGATCTCCCAGCTATATTTTATTTGTGCACAAAATAAAAGCAGATGTGTATAAATTACCAGTCCCCTTTTCCTTTCCCATACTTTACTAGAAGCTAAATTATGCAAACTATTTTTATGGTTTTTAATACATCTTATTTTTTTGTTTGTTTATTTTTTTCCTAGGACATAAAGTATCTGTTTAAAATGTATTGACTCCTATTTTCTACTGCTATATTTAAAAAAGCAACCAAAACAAAAGAACCTCATCCCCTCTCCTGCAAAAAAAATCAACCCAATAAAAAAAAGTCCGCCAATCCCTAAACAGTCTAAAATTCTGCAATTTAAAGTACCCCTAACACAACGAACCATAAATCTCTGTGTGTTTAGGTATGTCTGAGAGTCTTAAATATGAGATTAGGCACACTTAGGCTGTGGCATTAAAAGCCCTTTACTCCTAATATCCAAGTAGAATTAATTGTCAGTGAAATCAATAAAATTTGTGCATCACAATTCTTGTTTTTTCTTATATGTTTCATGATAACTTTGTGCTAGCTTATTAAACACTTTCATCACAACTTTATGAAGGCTCCACTCTGTATACTGATTATGAATAATACATTAGTCACAATACTATCATTGTTTTCATATATTGTTTTTGAGAGCTTTAATATATGGCCTTTTCACTCTAGAATGAAGCATATTCCTAATAAGGATAATATACCTGCAAGCAAAATAGCTTTAAATTATTGAGTTTAATGGAGTTTAACTCTTTTGATATTGAATAGATAATAAGACTAAATAAATGTACAATTTTACATAATTAAAAATGCATTCTAAATGTTACTTTTGTTTGGATTGATTTTGTGGGGGTTTTTTTAAGACCACTTTTTATGAGGTCATTTACAGACATAATCATGAGTAAATGTGACTTCTTTTATAGCTAAGGCAAATGAAGCATATCTTCAATTAGAAACTTTTGAAAATGTACTGTGGTAGCCTACTGAGAATGGAATTGCTTTTCTTCACAGCTTCACACCCACTCCTCTTTAGAAGATCATGGCTGTAGATAAGTGCTGCAAGTGCAATATCCTTCTCTTCAAGTATTTTCAGCCACTGGGTGCTTCAAATTGCCTATTTCATGTGTAGTTTGGGGCATTTCACAAATGTATATGTGCTTGCTTTACTTTAGGTACCCACATTACTTTCGCTAAGTTTTCCTGCAAAGTGTAATTAAGTATAGCTGTCTATGTAGACATAACAGTAATGATCTGCATTCCATATATAGGCAGAAGCAAGTTTTCAAATTGTTTGCTATGATCCAGCAGGAATTCCCTCTGCATGGTGGTCAACATAGCTGTTCCCAGTGTGGTCATGTTCCAGTAAGATTAATCTTTTTTTCTCCATGCCTTGATGTAAATTATTTCAGTTTCTGATTTGTTGTATATTATTCATAGTAATAAAATGAATGTGTTTCAAAACCAGAAAGATAAATTATAACTGAAATATATTTAAAAAGAAAAAAAATAAAAGAGACTTTAACAATACAGCGGTTTATGTTCTTACAACAGGCTTGTACTGGCAGTTGGAATCATTAAGACACAGTAAGACATACTAAGATAAATTTAGTGTCAAGCAACAAATTACAGTTTAGGGCCAAAGCCCCACTGATACTCTCATAGAAAAATTACATGGGGACGCTTTCAATAATTTTCATGAAGAAACAATAAGTAGTTTTAAATCCTCAAGGCCAAATCAGGCAATTGTATGTATAATCCCTCTGTATTTTCTCACTTTTGCTTATTAAGCTCCTGATTTCTTAATTTTTACCCTTAAACAGAAATCATATTAAAGACATAAGGTGCTCAAAAAATCCAGAAAACCATTCTGTTCACCACTTCCTATTCTGGCTTAAGGTTAACATATATAGGATGATTTTTGAGCCTGTTTTTTTGCATAGTAGAGCCCAGTAAAGATACAGGAATAAACCTGTTGTCTGAAACTCATCTTTTTTGATCTACCTGCATTAACTTTATTTCATCTATTTAATAGCTGTGATTTCCCCAATTAATTCTAGGAAGGTAAATTATTCAGAGTTTGATTCTTTTAAGAGCCACAGTTTCAGGTGGCATTCAGGTGATACTCATGTCCCTGTTTGATGATAATACGATGTGTTTAGACAGGCCTTTTGTTCCTGTAGCAGCTCTTACAAAGACTGATAGTTTGATTCTCAATGTTCATTCTTCTCTTATTTGGGTTGATGACAATAAGATTATAATGACAATTCAAGGACTGGATATAAATGTTTCTAAATATTTCTTAGAAGAAACAGTACTGATGGGTATTAAAAAAAAAAAATCCAAATTACTGTCCTTGCTAATTCAATAATAAACAGAATTATACCTGGAAGACACTTCTGGGTTAGATAGTTCTGTTTGTACACAACCATCAAGCACTGCTGAAAACATACATAGTCTAACTACAAGAAAACTGGTATGTGAACAATTTAGTCATCTATTTCCCAGAAAGGGGAATTTTTTTAATGGGTTTTCAAGCACATGTATGATAAAGTTCATCAGTGTTCTATGAAACATGTTCCTAGGGTAGGATCCAAGATATACCAATTTTCTTCAATCTTCGATAGGTTTTTAGTAAAGCCTAAGAAAAATATGAAGAGTTCTTGTTGAATTTGATCTGGAAAAAGGACAGTATTTTGGACTGCAGTTTTTTACAACTAGTTATTTATTAAAATAATGGTTTATTGATTTTTTTTTAATTTATGAAGCATTTATGATCTATCTTTCTGCAAATGTGCATACTGGGTGTCAGAAATATTGTTACAGATGCTGCTGTATAGTGCTGAAAACATTGAAAGGAATGTGAACTTGAGTAATATGAAGAGCAGACTCTACACTTATAAAAATGCATTCATGCTTAGGGTTTTAATTTACTATTAATCAAAAAGAATTAGAAAAAACACCTCTTAAATGTGAAAAACTGCAGGTGGAATTGTATTTCATTAAGAGGAAATCCAGATGCTGGAGCTAAACTTGGACACCACAAGACATTCACTGCTGATCAGGAACCCTTGCGGAGGGAAAAAGCTGCCTCATCCCAGGCTTCTGCTTCCTTGGAAGGATTATGCAAATATTTCTCCTGGTTTCAGCAGAAGGAAGCTGTGTGCAGCAAACCCACAATAATTAGTGTTTTCTGTTTCTAGTTTCCTTTAGAAAAACCTTCTCAATACTGCAGGGACATTGAAGAACCATCTAAGCTTTGAAGATTTCTCTAGTTGTTTGACATTTTGAGAAGAATGTTTGCTAATTTAGAATGAGAAAAGAAAAAGAAGTCAGGGTGCTGGAGGGTGGGAAATTGGAGTATTCTGGCTCTGAGGAGAACCTCACCACCCTCAAATGTATCATTTTTTTATTTTAAAAAAGGGCAGATTTTTTAGTCTGTTATTTCATTTTTACAAAGGCAAAAAAGGGGAGAAAGCTTAATACTACATTTGCCTGAAATAAATTTGACAGAAAGAATAGTTTCATTTTGCAAAATTTATTTAATATAAACTTTGCTAGTTTATCAAGCAATGATGATTTTATTCCACAGTTTCTCCTGTGAACCACCAGCCTTCCCAGGTCATAGATGAACAGAGCTGAAATTTGTGCTACAGAAATTATTTCTTGCAACTACTTCATATGCATAGTTTTATTGTACTGCTTTATCAATATTGATCTCTTTAATGTGGAAGCAAATATATTTAAAATATTCACTGCACAGGAACAAGCAAGGATTCTCATAGTTATTTGCAGACCAAAATGATGCAGTGTTTAAGGTGCCATTAATTTCTCTTAACTATGCTGCAATTATATTGTATCAAAGTTAAAAAAAATACATCATCATAAAGTCTATAATATAAGCAAAATATTAGCTAGTCTCTAAAAGTTATGTTTAAAGGAACATTGTAGTATAAGCATGAAACTGACAAGTTTGATGATATTTGAGTTCCCTTGCTAATAGAATTATTGTATACAATTCACAGCATTCGCTTCAGGGGGAATAGTTTAATATAAAATGCATATGTAAATCACATAAGGAAATTGTCAGAATAGGTTTACATGAAAATTGAATCACATTTGTTATATTAGGACAGACACAATGTCATTTACCATATGTCTTGCCTTGTGAAATTCAGTCACAGTATTTGGCAAAGCTGAACAGTTCAGAAGCTGCATAATTAATACTTGCCTCAGTGCTAGCTTCTAGGCATTGTTTGGGGAAATTTTAACATACATTCCCTATACCTACTTATTTCTGTAATGTGCTACAAAGCTGTATGAAGGCTTATATAAACATACATTATAGAAGCACATACTGTAAAGATATATCACTCTCAAAAGCCTGTTATTTACTAAATAAAGCTACCCAGTTGTTGAGAGTTTATTCAAGTTTGATTTGGAATATTTTTTCTTAACTAGAAACCAGGCTATGCATCTGTCATTTTCTTGTCACAAAACACAAAGGGGAAGATAGCATAGAAAATGAGGACTGGAGAAAACAGAAGTGGTTAAAATGGTGAAAAGAACAAGATTAGGGATCCAGAAACATATGGAGAAAATCCAGGGAAATCACTTTGAATAAAAATCACATCAAAACAACAAACTAGACTGGAAGATGCATTTAAGTGAAATGAGAAAAAACATTTTTTTGTTAGCCATGTACAATTCTTACTTTTGCCTTCAACTCAGATATACTGTATGTGTCATGGTGCAGTATGCTCTTTTGCTAATAAACTCAATAGTTCTAACTCATTCAAGAAAATAATAAAACAATGGCACTCCTTACTCTGGTGGTTTTTTTGATAAATATTTGCAAAAAACTGCTTTTTGCACATGCTTAGATATACTTGGAAACTCTTAGCTTAACACCTTCAAGAACAAGGAATGAAGAACTTGTGTAATGCCCTGCAAGATCTTTCATGCATGAGATAAATTCAGCATCAAGAGAAATACATGAGAATGCTTTAGTGCACTCAATCAATTTCTTTGAGTTGTGCTCCGGGGAGCTTATTTTTAAAGTGGTGTGCAGGAGGTCCTCAGTACGCACTGACATTTTGCTGAGGTATATTGTTAATAAATAATTTGATTTGTGCACACATGTCCCTTACATGGCTTTAAAGATTTATTGCTTAATGGCTGATTTAACTCAGCAGGTGAATTGAAACAGGGTGACATGGGACCATTGCAGCTAAGCACAAGATGGCAAATTTATCACTGCACAAGCTGTTTCTTAAATTCTAAACCTATAAAACCACAACATTGTCTAATTTTAGGCCTAAAATTGGATACTTAAACAAACACGTTCATTTCCACGGTGTCCTTATGGTATAGGTAGGATAGAGAATTCCAAACAAGTAAAGAGCAAAAATCTCCATTAAAGATTGATGAAGAGACAGAGTTTATCAGTGAAACTGGAGGATGCAGCTAACCTCATCAAATCTCTCCAAAGGAGTGCTTTTGCCCTCTCCCTTGTGTCAGCCCTGTGTCAGCACTGACATTTGTCTGACCCTCATCAGTGATATTGTTGGGGAGCTAAACCAGTGTAAAACAGCTCAGTTGCTAGCTGGGTGAGTTCTGTGCTCTGACCCAGGTCACTGAGCAGCAGATGGATGCCAATGCACGTGAGGGAAGCTGAGGGAGCAGAGAAGTGAAGAAAAGCAGATTGATGCTAGATCAGCACAGGGGTGTGTGACACCATGGTCTTCCATCAGAGAAGTCAGAATATCTCTCTCATTCACACTATCATATGAAGGTGAGTTCCTTAATTCAGATCCAAATCTTAGTTGTCCAAAGGTAGGCTGTCCCTGCTCCCATCTCAGATTTAAACAGCTTCACAAAAGCATAGTCCTGTTTGCTTCCATTTGCATTGCTGGCCTTGTCCTGTTCACTTATGTTCTAAATATAAGTTATTGGTTCCTGTTCCTTAAACCGAAAATCCACTTTAACTAGCTTTGCTAACAGGGATAACAGCAAAATCTGTTACAAGAATGCCATTATTGGAGCCTTATTTTTTTTTCTTTAGTGATTTCATTCAAGGGACTGAACTGATAAAAAAGTATTATTTTTTGTAAGGATAATTTGCTGAGTCATTTACTGGGTCATTTGCTGATTTGCCTCAAGATATGGTTTAAATTATTGTTCTTTTATTCAATAATTTTTCCCTTTCATCTCCTTATTTCTGGGAATCATTAGAATTTAGACATTAGCAAAGCCAATAAAGCACCTATCTTTATTCCAGAAAGACAGTTCTGTCAAATGAGTAATCTAACAGGTAGATGAAGTGAGGATGCCAGTGATGAATGCTTTACTGCCTACCTGGGAGACTTCCTCTTCCATAAAGTAGATTTCTACAGTTATGAGGGAATCTGTCAATGACCAAAAAAGGTTTTCCTCTGGTATTTTGATTTCTCTCCTTAGTACTGTACCAATGAATAACAGATCAACTCAAGGCCTAACACATGAAGTAATATGAGAGAAAGTTATATTCATTACCTATATAGAAAGAAGAAAAGAGTGTGACTTTTATTTTGTTTTCTTTGTTCATTTTCTTTGTGTTAAAGTTGAGCAGGCTCAGTTTTCTGCATCATGTTTTAATGGCTACCTTTTCAGTTTTTGAACATAAAGGTCTGTAGAGAGAGGAGTATAGAGAAAAAAACTTTGATTTTTCCCATTGGGATCATAAAAATTACACAACTGTACAGGTTCTTAAGCCAGCACTTTTCTAATGAAGGAAGACCCCAGTAATATATTTACCCATCAAACATGCCATCAAACCTGCTGTGACGCCTTCCCTTTCTTCAATGTGTTTGACTTGTGTTCTCTGTAAAGGGAGATGAAGTACAAATATAAACAGGGCAGAAAATAAACAATCAGCAATTTGAAGAGTTGTCAAGTGCTTTGAAATTTAAATCTTTGCTAAAGCAACGCTTGTCAATGCAATAATATTGAAATAACTGGGTGCTCCTTGCACAAGAGCCAGTCTACAGCAGTGATGAAATTTGATGATAATCCACAATATTCTCTATGATATACTCTTTTCATCTTTCAGCTATGGAGACAATATTTCTTCAATTAAATCAAGATATCTAAAAGTATAGTGGACAAATATTTAAAAAGGCATTAATTTAAATTTGTAAAAGGAATGAGCAGATTTGAAAAATACTAAGAAAAGTTTCATGAAATACAAAGAACGATCTACTTAAAATATCTATGAAAAGATAAAATATATAGAGAAGTAAAAATACAGTAAATAATTAATATAGTATTTTTTGAGATTACAAAGCCAAGCACCTGGAAGATAAGAAATACTGGAATTAGTTTAAGCAATAAATCTATGCAACATTAAGTTGTTACTAGTGACTAAAATTTTGTAATTACACCATTCTGTGCTAATTTGTGTGAACCTTGCTTTCAGACAGTGACCAATATGGACAAAATAAAATATGAAAAAATATCTACTACACAGTGAAACTGTATCCTCACATCATTTTGTGTGAAACATACAATGAAGCACCTCAGCAGTTCACAGCTGGTGACATGGAGACAGTATTATCTTTATTTTATAAATACAGATCAGTATTCAAATGAACTAAAGTAAAATATTTCCATTGATACTGAGAAGCAGGTAGTCAGTCAGAATCATTAGCTTAATTCAATCAAACATTCTTTATCCAGCTTAATAAAGAAAAATGCTAGAATCTTTTCTAAAACTATAGGAAATGGGAAGAAGTACCTTACATTAGGAAGATCAGGTGTTAAAAAACTGAAAGATGCTACTTTCAGCCTTGCCTATGGTAAATGGCTAAAAGGAACAAAATAACATCCCCACTGGGGTGGCTGCTTCAGAAGTATTAGGTGGTTTAGTATTTGTAACTTTGGTATTTTTGTCAAGTTTTCCATTAAGCTATTTAAGGCTGATCTTCTATCAGACTCAGAACAAAAGCTCTACCTCTTTTTCTTGTGCACAGGTGATATGGAATTTCCCATTTTAGCGCTAAATTGATTTGAGAATCTAAAAGTTTTTGGGCATACATCTAAAGAAAATAGAAATCTATTATGTCATAGCCCTAGTCTTTCATTAAAAATAAATTTGTATTAAAGTGCTGGAAAGCTGAATTCTAGCAATTTCTGTCAGTATAAATAAGGAGAAATTCTTATTTTAGCAAAGCTTTAAATTTTTTTTTCCCCTCATAGCTACATTTTAACTGTTATTTTCAGGGGTTCTGCAGCCATTGTGAAAACTGCTGTCATTAATTTAAAAAAGAAACCCACTCTCATTAAAAAAAATAAACTTTTAGGATCTCCCAAGGCAGGTTAGCTTTTAGATGTAGTGTAAAATGACAAATTATTCTTGAACTGACCACACACCTTTTCTCACACAGTCAGAAGCACTGGCATTTTATCACTTCTAATTATTCCTTAGTATACTTGGTATAGCAAGCTATCAGCTTCATAATCCTGGTCCCAAATGTCTCTGTTAATAACAATGTGTGAGCAATATTCAATAGTGAGTCATAGAGTAAGCTAGAAACCTGCCAACATTGTCATCATCTGCATCCATCCTTTTACCTCTCTCCTGCAAGAGCATAGTTTATCTGACCAGACTCTTGCAGGTATTATTTTGTTCGCTGGAGGGAAAGAATATTGTCATGGGTTTAACCTCTGAAAGATAAGTTCTGGTTGTTGTCATTAAAGGTACATGATTATATGGTGGAGTTTATGCAAAAGTATGCAATATTTATTAAGCAATTATTTTCTTGCGGAGTTCTAGCCATTTTCATTCCATCACCAACAGGGTTACTTACATGTTTGAGCAGGTAGCTATAACAAGCTCTCATTGCTTCATTTTCATAGAACAATTGAACTGAAAGATCACAGCTGGCCACTGCAAAATGGTATGTCAACACATCTATAAACTATTATATGTTACACATTACAAAGAATGCTTTTTGCTTTTCCTTCTTTTGCATAACACATTCATTCTTCATAATAACATTTCAGAATGTTTTATCTATCGCTTTCTGTGAGATTCATCTGTCAATTATCACTTTCTCAAATTCCCAATTCTCTCCAATCCTGCTGTTCCTCAAGGGAGGCATAATATACATTTGGTGCTGGTGCTAACATACTGGTAGAAGCATTAAAAAATAATGAAAGGGAAGCAAAATCAAGATGTGGTTTTTTTGCCAAACATCTTATCTCTTATTACTCTATATGATAGCTAAAATCCCTTTCTTAGACAGAATCTAGAGAACACAGGTTATTGGCTTCAACTATATCTTATATCTTTATAATTCACAGATATTTAATGAGTTTCCGTGATCATCAGAGTCACTAGCTTATAGAAGGATAAGTTATTATGTGACTGCTCCTATGGCAGCAGTGTCCCTGACTTCTTGGAACTGATAGGTATGGATGCCTAATTGGGCAAGCTGTTACAATTCAGCTTCAAGAAGCAACTGGAGGTAGCTCTTTTGTTGAACAGGATAGTTAACTGTATTTTCCTTCCTTGGAAGAAGTGGTTTTCATCCTGACTTGTGTTGAATTGTTTGGTGCAATTTCTGGCATTTCCTAGAAAGCCATCAGTGGGATCTGACATCTACAGCAAGACAAGATAGTAGAATAGAATATAGTAAGTTGGAAAGGAACCATCAGGATCATCAAATCCAATTCCTAGCCCTGCACAGCACACACCAAGAATCACACCATGTGTGGCTAGCACAGACCTTTCTCGTGAGAATTCTTTTTCTCTTTTCTTGTGTTTTTATAAACAAAGATAAAGTTTGGATGTTATTAAAACAGTTTCTCTAGATGTGCGCAGTTTGGGCCTGGCCAATCAGCCTAGGGGGAAGTTTCGGACTGACCAATCTGAGTGACCTTTGAAAAGTCTATATAACTTAGAATTAAATTATTAAATACAAATCTTTTATGCCACACTGAGGCTGGTCTTCTTCTCTCTGCTAGGGGCTCAACAGCAACAACCATGTACCTGAGAGTGTTGTCCAAACAGTTATTGAACTCAGGTTTGGTCTTGTAACCATTTCCCAGGGTAGCTTGTACCAGTGTTTTAGCACCCTCTGGGTGAAAAACCTTTTCCTGACATCCAACTTAAAACTAAACTAAAATAAGGTACAAATTAAATCAGTTTGATCAAAAATACAGTGTCTAATGGCATTCCAAAGAATAGAGTTACTATTGTGTCATTATGATTGAAAAATATGAAATTTTCTTGTCTTTATTCTTCAAGGAGCTTAATACCTTCCTGAATTTTAATTATGTTAATGAAGAAATTAAGGTAAAATAAATTCAGGCCATTGGATACAATACTAATTTAAAGGCTTTGATATTTAATATATCAGGTGTAAAGGACTTGGGTATAGCTAGGCAATAGCTACATTACCTTGCTTATGTCTTAGAAGAGCAAAAATTATCCTCTTATTTATTCAAGTAGATTAAAATATTGAGGGGATAAAATAGAGAATAGATACAACAGAAGAACTTTAATATTGGACATTTGGATAATGCACTTGCAGAGTTAATTCATACTAATATTATAGAAACAAATATAATTCTGATGTAATTTAAAGTAGATAACAAAGATAGACTCCTTGATTATACTGTAAGAATGGAATTACATACTGATTTTTTAACTGTTAACAGGTAGGTGGGTAAATGATAACTTGTGTTCTGAATTTTTATGTTGTTTTTTTTTCCCCAGACCTCACACAGAAAGCCAGATGACTTTTTATCAATTATTGGTTCTTCTTTTATTAATAATTCTCCCTACAAGAGATCATGAATATTTATTTATTTGTTTTAATTCTGATTTATGTGACTAAATATGTACATCATTTTCCCATTTTATATTTCTGCCTTTATAGAGCTTTTTTTGACATTAATTCAGAACAGTTGTTCTACTGCTTGATAAACTCTACAATGACCCATACCAAACACAAGTGCTTTAGACCAACTATTTTCCTAAGATTCTTCAGAATTTAATTATCCTCTTCTGCTTAGCAGAGAAGGATATTTGATTAAAGTTATGAATATGCAAGCACAGAACAAAATCTTAGCAGGTTTTTGTTTGTCGGTGCAATTGCTCTGATTTTCACTGGTAAGGACGATTATCTCATAGCTTGCTTTTGATGTACAATTATATAATGTTCCCTTGACTACCTCAGTAGAAGGTGTGGATTTCCTGAAGGATGGACTACGATGCTGCCTATTTAGTTTTTTCCACATTATGCTTCCAAATGTGGGAAACTACCTGTGAAATCAATCTTCAAAGTTCTAGCCCCTGATGCCACTGCAAATTCACAGGGCCCATTTAAGACAAGGACTGTATCTACCCACAGAGATGATTCTAACAGAAAAATAAGTCTCTGTCTGGATTTTTTCTTTCCCGGACATATAAACAAGAATTTATGTTGAAAACAATAACTTTCTACTATCTATAGAAAGTTAATTTCTTGAGAATTGCCTAGAAAAAGCTTTGAATAACATTTAGGACAATTACTGAGAATGATGGACCAGCATCCCAGGATTCCCTTTAAACTGAGTGAAATTGTGCCTGGAACAGCTTGCTGATGTGAACAAGAAATTCAGTTTTGACTCTTAATTATATTTTTTGCTTTTCTCAGGTGGACGGGTGATAAACTGGACCTAAGGTATAATTAAATTAGGGTGCTATCTGTTAGAACTTAAGCAGAATACACAACTTTGAGTAGTTCTGGTAAAAATTTGTAAATGAAATTAAATGCAGAGAATAAAACTCAACCTCGGGTTAAACTTAATATACTCCTCAACTCTATTTGAATTTTTTTTTTTAATTGAGAAATGAATCTTTTCTAAAAACAGACAGGTAGATAGATTTAGTAATAAAATTTATGTTAACTTATGAAACAAAATTGCAAGTAGTGAACAGTAAAACAGTAAGAAGATATATTCCAGATTTCTGCCCCCCTTAAATCACACAGAGCGCTCACTGGAAGCAAAACGAAACTCTACTCTACAGCATATCAAGAGATCGAAGAGGTAAGAAGCAACAAAGTCATACATTAAAATGCTAAAATGATGAGGATTGAAGGGGTTCTCAACCCCCTAACTCAGTTCGAGATCGGGTTGGCCACCTAATCGGAGCCCCGGCAGGGCAGCTTGCTCTCGGGGGAAGGCAAGGCGGGTGGGAAAAGGCAGAGCTCTCGGGAGAGCGGCACGGCCTGGAGATCGGGAGCGGAGGCAAGAGACGCAGGCAGTCGAATCGGCGGTCCAGGAGGTTTATTAAACGGTAAGGGGAGATGGAGGAGGGACGGGACAGGACTGGGCCAGCGACTCGAAAGCCGGGTTCTGCGTTGTGTGGCAGCTTATAAGGTGGGGGAAAAAGGGAGGGG
The DNA here is from genome assembly GCA_013397955.1 of Grantiella picta. Taxonomy (NCBI): domain Eukaryota; kingdom Metazoa; phylum Chordata; class Aves; order Passeriformes; family Meliphagidae; genus Grantiella; species Grantiella picta. The sequence continues at coordinate 217,457 of VZRM01001599.1, forward strand.
AGAAACCAAAAGGGCCAATGGGGTACACAGAACTCTGGATTGACAATAACTTGATCTTATGAGGGAACAAGGGGGGAGGGTACAAAACTTTGGATTTTCCAATAAGGGAACACGGCATTGGCAAACAAAGGCAAACTTTCTAGAATTAATCTTTATATGTAATGTGGGAGAGGAGATGAGCAGGGCCAATAGTGTCTCACTACAAGGCCCCCTGGGAACACTCTTTTTAGTTACCCTGACTGTAGGGCTATTTTACTCCCATGACTCATCCTGTGGGGCCCTGCCATTGTGCAATGGGCTAGGGATGCTCAGCTGAGCCAGGGCCACAGCAACAGAGGATGATGATGATAGGAAGAAAAAGGATAATATCTGAAATTTTGGATTTTTTTCATCTACTCTTGCTGTATATGCAAAAAGAAACATGGGCAGCTGCCATACCAGATGGTTTATATTTGTGACACCCAAAGCAAAAAGTTTGGACTAAAAAGAAGTTCTGTTAGCGCTAGCAGCAACCCAGAATCCGAATGATGATTCTTTCACTTTGTCTCTTGAGTAGATTAATACTACAATTCATTTTAAAAAACTGAAAAACAGACATTCTTTCTTTGCATTTTAATTACCTCATTTTAATTCTGTTCTTCTCAGAAACACAATTTTCTATAAGGAGGGAACAAAATATACACACTGAATTTAAGCGTGTATGAACAGATTTTTGACAATGAAGAAACCCCAAAATTCCAGCATTTCCTGTCCTGCTCAGTACCAGTGCTTGAACTTCTGGAAACCCAAAGAACAGTTAAAAATATCATTTCCAAGGGAGCATGTTGTTTTTCTTCAATAATGAAAACCAGCTTCCCACTTTTGGAAATGTAGTAGCTGTTAATTTCTTGAGCCACAGGATGTTAAACAGTTGCTTCGCTTTTCTTCTCTAAAACCACCATCCAAGTCGCCACCTAGAAAAATAGATAATTATTATAAGGTTACAGCTTTCTGTAAGAAAAATATTCTGAGTTCTCTGGCAGAAAGCTTAGCTAAACGGACAAAATCTTTCTGTGCACATTTGCTGTGTGTTGAGTTTTTGATGGATCATAATTGCCATTTGGTTTTCCAGGGTTCAAGAGTGGAATCCCAGTAAAGCTTTCTTTAGAAGTAATGGAGCAAATAGACTCTTTGAAAAGAGAGACATTCGGTTTTAGACGTCTGTTTTAGAATGAGAAGACATAAAACCTAAAAGTGTTACTTTCCCACTAAGGCACCTTTTAAAGTGACTAGCTCAGTGCTATGAACATCTGCATTTTGTAAGAAGAAATCCATCTTCTTATTTCTGCCACAGGCAGAAATAGCCTTTAAAGCTGTTTGTTAAGTGATATATTTTATTCTTTAGTGAAAGTTCAAAGGAGACTAGGAGAACCCACCATGGATATTCATTAGCTCACTTCTGATTGTTATTATAATAAACATTTTTTTCCCCAGCTCTATGATTCTAAAATGAAAGTCAACGTACTAATAACTTAAGAGAGTAAAACAATTTAAAATTTCATTAAAATAATTCTTTTTAATTGCTTATCTTAAGAGATATCATCATTTATATCTAGAACACTAGAAGACAAATGTGATTTATTATAATAACTTACTGAATTATTTATATGCAAAATAAAAATAAGAAAGACCAATTTTTTGGGCAGCAAAGATAGAACTAAATAAAATTACTATTTTTTGTTAAATGTGCATCTTATATTCATATGCAGTTAAAGTTTCAGCAGCCTGGCTTCTGTCTTTGAAGAATTCTTCTTAGCTTTTGAAAATTAAAAAGTATATAAAATTTTATAGGAAACAGAAAAAGGGAGAAAGAAAGGAAAATTTTGTTAAGATCATCTTTTAAAAATACAATATTATATCCTACATATAGTAACAGCATATATTAGGAATATGAATTGTAGATGTTAAATCATGTACTCATTTTGTGAAATGTTTGTAAAAAAGGTAAATTTTTTAGAATTTTCTTGACATTTATAATATTCAGAAACAGAGAAACTGTTTTTCAATGATTAAAAATAATTCAGGCAAACTGTTACATGTCTTCTTTCCTCTAAAGATGACAAGGGTCCTTCTCCTTGTTTCAAACCATTGAGTGTGTGTTTTGTTACACTGGGGTTTAATTTTTCATATACCTTCATGGTTTCCTTGAAAGCTGCCTTGAGTAAGACCTTGCTGTTATTTTAAAAATATTCTTACAAGTCTCTGGGATGACTATTACATCATGTAAATGACCTGATTTAAAAAAAAAAATCTTTTCACAGTGACAGTTGATGCCAACAGACCGATGGAAAGTAAAGTGTCTGTGAATATAATTTGACACGTAACAGTTCAAATACTTATCTGCACAGGCTTTTGCATATTATCTACTGCCATATATTTTTTCATCACTCCTATCTGTCTAGAAATAATTTGATTTTAACTATTCCTATGGTTCAATGCAAGATTTCAGAAGGAAAAGCTGTAGGAATTCTGAACTGAAGGATACATTTATTTCTTAAAATGGACTACTAGTATTTTTTATCTGGTGTGCAATAGATTTTCTGTAACTTTTGAAACTTCTGTCTTAGAAGTTAGGGTAATTGGACGGTGCTCCCTACTCTTCTGTAGGTGTTTGTTGAGGTGGAAGCTCTTTCAGGAGTTTGATTTTGTGTTACTATGGGCCTTTCATTTGCTCAAATCAAATCATTTGAGGCAGTGTGAGGAGTGGCTGGATACATTTTGAAGCCTGGGTATATGCTGAAGAATGAAAACGATGTGATACCCTGAGATGAACTTTTGAGTGGGAGGGATTGGTGTGGGATTTTTGTTGGATTTTTTTCAGAGCATGATGCACTGGTAAATACTTTCTCAAATATTGTCCAAAATAGAATGCTTAGCATATACCCTAGTATATGAAATTTCAGAGTCACTTTGAAAAGTTCATAGATTTTAGAGAAATATATTAAATTTATGGGAATTTTGACATATAACTAAACCAGGATGAATGTAATGTAGGCAGCAAGAAACATGGATAGAGATATAAAACCTGTTGGAGTCCATGATATACCCTTAGCCATTTATATGCATTGGCTGAAGAAACATTTATATACATTAACAGTAAGGTTTTGCCAAAGACACGCTGGCTACATGTGCAGAAAGGATAAGAAGTGCTCTCATTTGATCTGGGATTTTTATCTATTTCCATGCTTATTTTCTCTGAAAGATTTATAGATTTATTCATTTTTGAGTGTCATCCACTCTGAGTTGTTCCTCACTCTGGTATTTGCCTTTGCCATCTTGTTAGATTCCACATTCAACAGTTCCCTGTCTCAGATACTGTTAGGCTGATCCATGATAGTGAATTTTTTTCACCTATTCTTTCCGAATAGCTTTATGCAGGGACAACTGTGGGAATTGTGAATGATATAAAGTACAATACTCTCATGATATTCTAGATTCTCTCTTATTAACTAATTAGCTGACTAAGCCACACTTTTCACTATCTTTCAGTAAAGCTAATTAAATCCACTAGAACAATTTTTTTGGTGAATATTAATAGTAGAGATTATGGGTTGGATTTCTTTTTTTTTTCTGTTGTTTTAGGAGTAATTTATATAATTTCATTATCTTCTATGCTTTTGTCACATGTGTGGGTACTTATACTGGTTCACCTGCTTTGCCCACCAGAACCAAACGAGCAGTTCTACCAAGCTGTCTGATTCAGGAGAAAGCTAAACAATCTATGCTATTTGGGAAATTATGCTTGAACATTTAAAGCTCATATTGAGTCCAGAGTAGAAATTCAGTTAGCTGTATTGCCTATGAGGACATTTCATTTCTTTGGAAGTAAAAGAAAATACACAGATTAAACAATAAAGCCCTGCAGGGAATAATCCAATAAATTCAATATACTGGCAATGACATAATTTCCAGTAATGCATAGTCATAACACATTACACTAAGAGTTCCATCCTCATGAACACACAGATTACTTTTATAAAAAACCCTGGCTGTTAGCTGTAATGACTGAACATTGCTAGTTGTGTTACACCTATTTTCTAGCATTGTGTAAGATAATTTGGAGGTGCCTGTCATTCTTAGGCAATTCGTGAGATCCTTACATGCCAAGAATTACTAGAGTGGTACTTAGACCTTCCTGCGTGAGTGCCAAGCACAAACCTCTTGTCATTACCTTAAGAATACTTCTATTTTTCTCCCGTAACATTATCATATCTAAGTCTTCTATCCAATATTACAACTGCATTTTCTGACACCTTCTGAGTCCCAACTTACCTATCTGTCACTAAATGGTCAAATATCTGAGGGCACTCATAACTCTGTTCTTTTTGGCTAATTCCTTTCTTTGTGTCTTACTTCATGCTGTGCAAGTGTTTGACAAAGTGATTAGCATCTGCTTGCTAAAGCAGCAAAGTTCAGTGGGTTTAGAAATGAGAAATGCACCACCACTGCTCTTTTAGGTACAACAGTTGGGTGAATCTGTGTTTTTACAGAAAATGCATTATCATTAAGTCTACTCAGTTTCTCTCCTCTGTAAGCCATCAGGCACCTGGTAAAGACTGTGCCTGGTGTGCTCCATATGAGGGACAAGAGTAGAACTTTTTGGCTTGGATGACAACCGTTTCAACAGAATAAATAAGATGACAAGGTAAAACTAACTTTTCCCATATTTATAGCAGAAGGCCTAAGAAGAGGGAGAAAAAAAAGAAAAAAAAAAGAGAGAGAAAAAAAAAGAAATAGCATTGAAAGAAAGGACAAGTACTGTCTTTTAAAGTTTATGCAGAAAACTGATTGGAAATATTGACATTTGTCATGGTTAAATGATGAATTCTCTGACATTTCTTAACTCTAAGATTAGCCTTGGAAGACATAAGTGAACTTGAAAAAATGTTTGAGAAAAACAGAAATCAACATATTTTATATTGCTGTGGCTATCTCTACAGTTATATCTTTATTGGAGATTATGTTTGGATCAGATGCACACTTCTGAAGTGAACTTTCTAATTGTCCCTGTGTACTACAATTTGGTTCATGCTGCCAAGCTGCCTTGGAGAGTGCAAAGCAATTTCTTTCTGATTAAATTAAGGTGGAAGATGCACTCCAGGAACACTTGTAAAGTACTGTAACTGCTAATGAGCATTCATTCCAATAAAACATTCCTTTTATTTTTTTTTCCTTTGGTTTAGAAAGGTTTGGGCGTTTTTGTGGGTATTTTGTTTGTGTCCTTTTTGTCTTATAGAGGGCATGTGTATGTAGTCACTACCTTAAATAGAAAGGGAAAATCTTTTAAAATAGTGACAAAACCAGTGAATTTTTTTTTCTACTATACTTTGAACTGAGGTGCAAATTTCAAACAAAGGGCTAAAGCTCAAGGAAAGATTGTCCAGCTCATCCAGACATACAGAAAAACAGAGATAGAGGTAAAATATGTAGTATTCTAAACACAGAACAAAAATTAAATAAAAGCACCTGAAACATGAATAGGAAGTAAAATTGAGAGAGTCTTGAGAAAGACATCTTTGCAGTAGATCTACAAAACCTAGTTAATATTTTTGCATCCAATTTTCCTGCGTTTTAGACAATGTTATTTTTCCATGTCTATTCTTCTGCTTCTCTCTCTGATCATAAATATATTACTTAAATGTCATTTTTGACACTTGACATCTCAAGAGCTCAAATAGTTTTGGAAGAGTATCTTGAGATACTGTATCAAATAGATAATTTTCACAAATTGGAGACTGGCCAAAATATATTGTCAGCACACTGACAAGACTGACTTGTGTAAATGTGAGACTCAAAATAAGAATTAAAAAAATGGTGAAGAAATGTGCTTTAGCTCACATGTTGAACTGATCTGTTACCTGCATGCAACAATGAATGACTTCAGGCAAAAGTCCTGAATCATATGCTCAACGTCAGTCATATTTTTAAAATTGACCTTTTTATACTGCTTACACCAAGCATAGGAAACTTCTCAACTGTGACAATGGCTTTAATTTTTTTGACCTTTATTTAACCAATAAAAAGATGAAATCTAGAAAGCTAGGATGTTTTAAACTTAAAATATTTGGTTTTGTTTCAATACTGCATTTTTTAAAGGTTGCTTCAAAGTTAACATGAATATTTATTTAGTAAGGACGCCTTTCCATGACCACCCCATCACAAATGTAATTAGAATTCATGTGGGTTTTTTCTATTTAAAAAGTTTATTCTACCATAAATCTCTTCATCTTGAATAAATACAAGATTTGAAAGGATATATAAATGTTACAAGCACAGTACTGAAACACAAGAACTACTGATTTCTCACCTCTGTGTTTTTGAGAAGCTGCCTGAAGTCAGATTTCTAAAGTGTTCAGGCCCCTAAAAGTCCATATTCTGTCAAAAGTAATTTTCATAGCAGCTGTGGTGATTCAGAATTTTTTTTTCTTTTAAACTGCCTTGGGCTATATATCATAGGTACTCTTGCAAATGCCACCAATAAAGGGGCAGAGGACAAAGCATTTTTTCGAAGTGTGTTGAGCTATTTTAAGAATCTGAACAAAGCTCAATTCTAGAGAATAATGTAGCAGCTTTAGTCCTTCCGGGGCAGAGATGATACCATCAATCCAAATGAACAGTGTGGACCTCAGCTGTAGGTAGTAGTAAACAGCAGAATTTCTGTCTGGCAGGTAAATAAAATCCTTTAAATTGCTGATAACTGTGGACTACTATGATAGACTGAAAAATATACTGACAAAGACATGGAGACTGGATCATCTCATCTCAGCCTTAAGAGCCGAAGTATACAGGAAAATACAGTCATTTGTTTCAAATATCTTAATGCAAATTTTTACGAAGAGACATCATAAACTGTAAATCTGGGAGCCACTTTGAATACGTATTTTTGAAAAGTCCATCTAATTTCCTTTCTGTGTGAGGTGTGAGTGTTTCTGTTGCACAGCAGGCACCTCTCACAGTGCTGTTAATAGGTGTTTGCTGAAACTGCCAAAATTCACATGCATCATAAAGATTTTTGTGATAAAGATGTCTTTCTCAAACATATGAAGGGACTGTGTGTGCCTTTGTGTACACGTGCATGTATTTCCATATTCAGTAATAACTATGATATATATATAAATATATATAAAAATATCTGTCTATGTATATATGAAAACATGTAAATATGTATGAGAACATGCATATATGAGCTCTAAATAGCAGTGTACATCACTAAATATTAATTTTAAAAGTCTAATGTAGGAAGACATTACTTTGTCCATAGATTTCCTAGAGTTGCTCTAGATTTCCTAGAGTTGCTTCTGATAGTCAATTTGTATTCATGAATGTGCATGAGGCTAATGGTAAAAATACCTCACAACACATGCTAACATCACATGCTCTCAGATACTTAATATAGAGTTTAAAAAGGTCTAAATGTTATAATTGTATATGAGCAAGTTTGTTTTGATTAGCAGCAGTGGGAAGGTTATTTCCTTTGGGTTTGAAACAGAGCAACACAAATTCTTATGAAAGCTGAGTAAGTTAGACCTGTCTGAATGCCCTCTGTCATACAGGCATTACAATAAAATACAAAAAAATATGTTGGTGTTCTGGCAGATGATGGCCTGTGAGTTGTTTCAAAGTACACATTTCATGATGTGGTGGTGGATAATACCACCTCAGGAACTGCTGGGGAGCCAAATGGTCCCAGCACAGCAGTATCTCGCTGGTGGGAAACACCCTAGTCGGTACACCCCCTGGAGAGCAAAATGGTCTTTTCCCCAAACTGTAAGTCCCCCTGACTGTAACCTAATCCCTGACTCCATCTCTCCCTCATTCCCATTGGTTGTGGTGTTCCCCCCGCCTCCTCTCCCCTGACCCCAGGTGATCCCTATATCTAGGGACACCTGGGACTCATCTCTCTCTTTCACCTTGGACCCCTTCGGATTAAACATCTGGAACATCCAGCTGACTGAGCCTCTGAGTTCTTTGTCTCTGGTAACGCCTGAGCTATCCAGCTCTCTGGGTGAGTGAGAATCTGTGCCTTACACCGGCTCGGGTGTGAGAAGGGCTTTTCTGTACAGCACCAGGCAGTGCTGGCTGGAGTGATCTCTCAATAGCCTTAGAGACACTTTTGGTAAACGCAGAGGCCTATTCCACCCCTCCTCGGCCCACGGCGTTATCATGATCTTTATTAATGCCTAATTTGTTAACTTTGTTTATAGATACATCTTTAGAATAATTTTGTACATTATTCATATAGTAAGAAGTAAATTTGACAGTACTTCCAGTTGCAAAGAGGGGGATATCCATCACTACTCTGTGGAACTTGCTGGTTTTCTGATTGTGCACTAATGAAAGCCATTAATTTTATCTACTCGGTTCAGAGGTACAGGATCATGCTGTAAGGGATCCAGGTCACATTAGGACATAGGCTGACTTCATATCACAACCAAATCAGGTACTTGGTGGGAGAACATCCCCAGCTTATTTCTGGTCCATATGCCCAGTAGGCAGGTGGAAGGAGAGAAGAGTGGAGAAATGATGCTGAGATTTATTAGATTTTGAGAGATACTCGCATGAGCTGCATAGCTGGGTTTAGGTGCTGAGGAGCACTTCTAATTCACCATCTCAGATATACTCATATGTGATTCAGTTTTGTAGTGAGACTCCTCAATGCTCTACTTAAGGTCTAAGTTAGGCACTCAGATTTTCTGTGCAGATCACAGGAGAGAACAGAAGCCTTAAGAAGATGTAACAGGAATGACAGTGACTGAGGAGCTAGCGATTGCTTTTTCCTCAGGATACATTTCCTCTCAACTACTTTGTGAGACCGAATTGTATTTCCAGATCTATCTTTACCCTTACAGTCATGGATATCTTTAAAAATATCAGTGCACTTTCGTGGACCACTTCACTATTGGCTAAGTGAAAAGTGTATCCCTGGCAGTAGACATTTAACTGACTTCAGAATTTATTGACTTTTTTGACTTTGGTGGAACCTTGAATGAGAAATTTTACATATTTGAAACATTTTTTATTCCTCTAAATATCTGATGAATGCCAGAGATCTTTTATGTATCTATTTGTTCTGTGAAAAGGCAAAAAGTCAGATTTTTCTATGAACTCAATGAGAATAAAAATTAACTCAATAAACTGCTTGATTAATTATGTAAATATTTTGAAGTATTCAAAACTGTTCAAAAGTGTGAATTTTGATTAGGAAGAGGTAGGTGAGAGTAATGGTTTACCTAACTGTGAAGTTAAAGCAGCAAATTCTGAGTTTTCAGTCGTCGTGTCCTGAAATGCCCATGATTTTACCTATAAAAGAGAAATGGAGTATTTCAGCTTGAATACTTTAAAAAATGTAGCCATACCGAAATTTTAATATTTAATTTAAAAATTACATTTTAAAATATAAAACAAAAAGACTAAAAATTAAGAACTTAGATTTACTCTTTTTTTTAAACAGCATGTCTGTAAACAACTTTTGGAGATATGAAAATTAAATTCTTCTACAGTAAAGTGTTAAATTCCCTTGAGATGTGTTAATGGATGTTCCAATTTAAAACTAAGAAATTATTGCAAAAACCCACTTCTGCTTTATTTAATTAAAAAAAAAAATCCCATCCCACCACCACCATCAAAACAATTAATATGTAATCATAGTTTAGCACAATTTTTAGCCATATCAAATTTTGTGGTTTCTATGCAATTTCTCAGTTCAGGAGTTTATAAATATATTTTTCTCTGTTTATAATCTGTTGTGTGTTTCATTTTCAGATTTTTCTCTCCTGTCACCTGAATATTAATAACACTAACAGATGTAATTTTCCAATAGAACATATTCTGAAGCACTACCATGTCGTTTCCTAGACAGATAATGTTGAAACAAATATAGTTAGCATATTAATTCTCCCAGACCCTGCAACTCTGATTCAGGTCCTGTGAATTCTATGAACACATATTTTGTTAGAAAGTCTATCTGAATCCCTGACTGTCATGGCTCTGCTATTTCAGACATCAGATTAGCATAAGTCTAATCTAGTACAGACTTCCAAATAAAGATGTGGTAAGCAGTCAAGGCTGGGAAATCACATTGTTCCTGGCATGACTTTAGTTAAAAATCAGGTGGTAAAGGAATATGCTATTGCCCACATGAAAAATTATAATTTTGAAAAGCTTGGCTATTGCTGAATTGGTTAATTCTTGCAGGAGGATTATCTAGGAACACATTGGAACATATTCTTAAAGTGTGAAATATTCTCAATTTTCTTCCAGTTTCCTTCTAAACAGTTTTATTAAATACATAAAATAATTTCCTGGTTCCAAAGACCAGCCATGTCATTTCTTCCTACCTCAAAAAATACTAATCCTGAATACTATAATTTTTAAGTTATCATAGTAAAATGAATTAATATATAACATTTTTGAACCTTGTGGCTCAAAGAACTTTATAAATATCACCTTCAATTTCCACATTTTACCCTGGAGCACAGTGACACTGAGAGTAGCCAAGTAGGTTTTTGTGAAGACCTGATTCCAGATTCAAGAAATTAACAATTCATTGTGGTTTTAATGAGATACTCTACAATAGAAGTTAAAAATAGGTCTTAATGCCCATGACTCAATCTCATCAAAAGAAAGCAGCTGCTACATCACAGTACTGACAGCAAAGGCCAGAATTCACTAGCCTCTAAAAAACGTCAATGCTATGGACTTGCAACTGGAAATATTCATCAGGGTTTGGTGGTGGTTTTCAGGGATTTTTTTGTTTGTTTGATTGATTTTTTTTTTGGTTGGTTTTTGGTTTGTTAGGGGTTTTTTTGTTTTTTTGGTTTTTTTTTTTTTTTTTTTTTTGGTTGGTTGGTTGGTTGGTTGGTTTGATTTGGTTTTGGTTTTGTTGTTTTCTTTAGTGAACCCAGAGGGTTGTCTTTAAGTATATTTTTGCTTGCTCACATTTGTCACTAAAGCCATGGATTTAAACTCAAATCCCCAGACAATGCTTTGAAAGTATTCTTTTAGAATTCTGACAGACTTTACTGTCTTAGAAAGACTGGTTAATTGTGAGCATTTAAAATCTTCAAAAATAGATCAGTGCCTTTTCATTTCAAGGTTCTCTTTGGTACCTAAAGTCTTCATTGTAGTGCAGAATGGTAGTAATAGATATACTAAAGGGTCTCTCTGGTGGCCTGCTTTTCTGATAGCTTTCTTTTGCAGCAAGAAAAGGCTTTCTGCTTGAACTCTTCTGATCTAAAAGACTGGAACCTACTCCTGGGATCTGGAAAGACAGCCATGTGGTGCTAGTTGGATCCTATTTCCTTTGCTGCCACTTTTTGCTGACTAGAGCAGACAAGTTTTAAATGAGTACACCAAAATACAACACAAGCTATTATTACCTGGCACCTAAACATCAAAGGAATATCATCCTCTGTGGTTTGTCCTAAGTAGGGAAAAGAGTAACAATAGCAGATTTGAGGGCTATCCCTGTGCCTTTCTGTATTTATTTGTGTTGCAGCTCAGCAGCAGACATGAGATCCAGGTCGCTGTCCTTTCCTGTGCTGAGGATCAGAGAACTTCATGATGAATTCAAACAGACTGTTGAAAGGCAGTAACACAAAATTCTGTATTTAGGCAACACTTGTCTTCCAGAAGTGATATTTAGAAACTGAGTGACCAGGGCACTTCAGGGTCCATAGGATAGACTCTAGAGTCCTACCAGTATTTTCCTACACAACTTTGTCATTACAATCTACAACTATATGAGAACAATGGTCCAGAATTCTTCCCCGTGGCTTATTCTTTCCTTTGTTCATTGTTGCATTACTGCTGTCTATATGGTGTATAATCAACTGACCAAAGACCACAACTCAATTCAATACATAATCTGGTGGTAAAACAGTTCTTAGAGGGAAAATGTGTTTAAGGCTTTGCATTTAATTAATTATAATTTCACATAAGATACTCTTTAGGACCTGAGATGAAGGATGCCAGAGAACAGTAGAAAAAGTGCATGTCTCTTCTCTTCCCAAACCAGGACTCTCTTTTAAGCCAGGAGAAAGTACAGCAGAATTCTCCAATAAACATCTTAAATAGACTTCTACCCAGACTCACATATACCCATGCGTAGACACAAAATGCATTGGCAACATCTCTAGCTTATTGCTGTTTCATGCCTAATTCCCCTAATTAACATGATCAGTGATAGGAAACAGTTAGCTAAATGAATGGTCTCACTCTTTATAATGAAACCAGCTTTGCACTCGTGAGCTTTTTGCCATTAGTCTCTTGGAATGATTCTCCAGTTCATAATATCTGCTTGAAATAGGTCCACACAAAACATAGAGCTGGATTCAAATGTCACTACAAGTACCGGTTGGGAATTCTCACGCTATCAGACTTCGGAACTGGCAGTGCAGCTTTCCAGACTTGTTCTTTAAAACAAAAGATGAATAAGCTATAATGGCTTTGGATAACTGTGGGGTCACATATACTTGTTGCTACAGGCCAGGAAGGTATGATTAGAGCTTAATTCTAGATGTTTGGGGAGAGACTTGTCTAGGCTGATGGGCAACTAAAAAGCTGGAATCTTTCCCAGTTAACAGGGAAGAGACAACTTTGTCAGCTCCAAACTATTTTATTTATAGCCCTATTCAAACATACATAAAATAATTCATTAACAAAATAGCAAAAAATATTGTTTCCCCAAATGACTAACAAAAATCATTTTACTCATTCTAAAAGTCTGGATTTTTTAAAATTTAATTGCAGTGTCACATCATTAAAAGATCTAAAGTTGACATTGTATTTATATTTTACTGCCAAAGAATTTTAAATACTGGCATTGTATGCTTTTTCTTTCCTCAAACTTCATAATCAACCTTTTTTTATGATGTGATAACAGAAAATATGAAATGAAAGGACTTTGTTCTTTCATGGCAGCAAAAGATAATTTTCAGTCTTGGTGTTTAATTTATTCAGTGACCATAGAATCATAGGATATGTTGAGTTGGAATGGACCCATCAGGATCATAAAGCCCAACAGATACCCCAGGAACCCCACCATGTGCCTGGCAGCATTGTCCAAGAGTTTCTGGTACTCAGACAAACGTGGTGCTGCGACCACTTCCCTGGGAATCCTGTTCCAGGGCCAAACCACCCTCGGGGTGAGTAACGTTTTCCTGATATCAAGTCTAAACCTCTCCCAACTCAGCTTCATGCTCTTTCCTTGAGTTCTGTCACTGGTCATGAGACAGAGAAGGGATATGTACCTTGTCCTCTGCTTCACCTCACAAGGATATTGAAGACTGCAGTGAGGACTCCCCTCAGTCTCCTCTTCTCCAGGCAGGAGAGGTGAAGTCACCTCAGCTTCCCCTCCAGACCATTCACCATCCTCGTGGCCCTCCTTTGGACACTCACTAATAGCTTAATGTCTTTTTTATGTTTTGGCACCCAAAACTGCACACAGGACTCGAAGTGAGGCTGTCCCAGTGCAGATCAGAGCAGGACAATCCTCTCCCTTGCCCAGCTGGTGATGCTGTGCCTGATGAACTCCAGGAGAGGGTTGGCCATCCTGGCTGCCAGGGCACTGCTGACTCATGTTCAAATTGCAATTGATTGGAGCCCCCAGATCCCTTTCCACAGCAGTATTATTTAGCCTCCTGTGCCCTACTCTATACACAAAACTAGGATTTCCCTGTCCCAGGTGCAGAATCCAGCATTTGCCCTTATTAAACTTCATATTGTTGGTAATTGACATCTCTCCAATTTGTCAAGGTCTCTCTGCCCTTGACGGAGTCGACAGCTCCTGCCCATAAAGTGTCATTGGCAGACTTCATATGTCTTCTTGCCCTGTGCTCAGATCACTAATGTTGAAGAGAACTGGGCCAAGGGTGGATCCAAGTGGAACCCCGATAGTGACTAGACACCAGCCTGATGTTACCCCATTCAGTATAATTACCCATTGTGTAACACAGTTATCCAGCTCTGTGCTGGACTTTTTGTCCAGAAGGATGCTGTGATAGATGGTATCAAATGCTTTGCTGAAGTCCAAAAAACATTACAGGTACTAGGCTTTCCGAGATCAGCTATGTGGGTTACCCTGTCATAGAAGGAAATCAGGCTTGACAAGCAGGATTTTCCCCTCATGAAGCTCTCCTGGCTGTGACCAATGACTTGTCCCTGTCCCTGTTTGTGAGGATGACCATCATCATCCTGTAAAAGTCTGATATTATTGCTATTTTTCCTATTGTCATTAATGTACTTGAAAAAGTTTTTTATTGTCGCTCACGTTTCTTACCAGCTTCATCTCCACTTGAGCTTTAGCTGTACAAATTTTCTCCACACACTGTCAAGCAGCATCTTTGTATTTTTCTCATGTCACCTGACCTTGATTCCACTGGGCATTACACCTTTCTTTTCTGTCTTATTTGCAAGAGAAGATTCCTGTTCAGCTAAGCTGGCCTTCTGCCTTGCCTGCCTGACTTCTGACATTTGGGAATTGCTTGCTCCTGTGCCCTTAGGAAGTGATGTTTAAAAAGTGACCAGCATCGATGGACCCCAGCACCTGCAAAAACATTTTCCCAGAAGACATTACTTACTAGTTCCCTGAGCAGCCTGAAGTCTACACTCCTCATGTCCAGAGGTAAAGTTTTGCTGACACTTTACCTTCTGTCAAGGAAGATTTTAAACTTGGTCACTTCATGTTACTGTGAGCAAGGGGCTGCCAATCTCCACTTTGCTCATGAGATCCTTTCTGTTGACAAGCAGCAGATCATGGAAGGCATCATTTTGAGTTGACTCCCTTAGAAGCTGTTCCATAAAATTGTTATGTAGGTTTTTTTAGAAATCATCTGGCCCAGGTTGTACCAGCTGTGTGATAGTTCCAATTTTTAGCAAGTTGGAGTTCCTCATAAGGACAAGTCAGCTGACTTGCAAGTGTCACTTATTTCTTCAAAGAATAATTTATCAGTGTCTTGGCTGGGAGGTCTATAGCAGAATATTTTTTCAAGAAATAAAAAATGTACCACAAGAAAAATGGAACAGACAGGGACCAAGAACCACATCAAACTGACTATTTATTTTAGTTCTCTTTAACTTATACAGTTTAAAATATCATCTTTACAAAATAGGCAAAAGGGATTTATAATAGTTCTAAACCTGTTCATTAAAATTTACTATTATAGAAACACTCAGGCAAGTACTTGATCTACAAAGTCACCAAAATTCAATATTTTGCATAAGCTGAGAAAAGAGAGGAGGTTGATCTTATTGAACTACATGGGAAATGCTGAAAGTGTTAATTTATAGTCCTTGCTCATTTGAATTTTTTTTCCCTTCATGAAAAATAAACCCATGTTTTCTTCAAGAGGAAAACCCTGATTGGCTTTGTTCTTTGCCTTTGCTGTTTGATAAGAATTGAAAGCTCACTAAACTGTAGTCAGGGACCCACAGCTATAATAAAACCATACAGATTTTGACTTGTATGTGTCCAAAACTGATCATGTGCTGTATGTGAAAGTATTGTCGCTGATTTTCTTGTATAGACAGAATTTTTAATCCTATTGTCTTGTTCTGACTTTATATATTGGAAAGTTTTTGCTTGTTTGGCTGCATAAACAGATGTTTTCAACCATCATAGTTCTGATAATGATAAGCGATCACTACTGCAAGCTATTGCAGCAAATTAAGAAGATAAAAAGGTAGCTGAATACGGTTATTCGGAAGAAAAAAAAAAGAATTTTCTTCTGAAGGACAAAAATTAAAGTTGCGATTTCATTCTGCAAAGGAAAAAAAAATGAATACTTAAAAAAATTCACAGGAGTGATGTTTTAGCATCTAAGGACACATCATACTGAAAGACTTTATTTTGTTCTGTGCTAGCAGGGAACTGAGGGGGAATTAAGTAGTCATTTTGCTTTGCTTGTGCACCGAGCTTTTATTTTGCCTGATAAACTTTGTCTCAAGCCATGAGTTTTCTTAATTTTACCCTTCCATTCTCTCCTCCATTCCACCAATGGACACTGAGCAAGTGGCTGAGCTGCCTGGCAGTGCTATACCATGACAACATAATAAACACTGATCTTCTGACATTTCTTCCTATCTTTTTTCTTCAGTTGTAGGACCTGTCTTTGTCCAATGACAATGGGGTAACCAGCAATCATATTCTTTGTCCACATCTGTAACAAGAAAGTTAAAAAGCTTTCTGGAAACTCTAAGTCTGAGATTTTGAGGAATGTCCTGAACTTCTGAAGGCTGGAACTACACAGACATATAAGCTTCAGCAGATTGGAAGACAAAGCTTGTCCAGACCATTACATTCTGCATATATTTGTGTAACAATAAAAACAACATAAATTTCTCCATTTAGATACAGCAAGATATAAAGAAAAATAATAATTTTCAGTAGGGAACATTGTCTCCCCTTCCTAGATACAGTTGTTCCTTTAGCAATTGCAAGGTCATTTAAAAGTCAACAGGAAATGAGAACACAAAGAAAAGCTAATATTGACTAAGCTGCTTAAAACACATTGCTGAAAAATTCTCAGATCTAAAGCCAAAAAGTGTTTCAACCGCACAAAAAAGAAGAATAAGAATGGAAGTGTGGTATTTGCCTGCATCACAAAATATCTATGGAAACAGATTCTTAGTTAAAAAGAAGTGATGACACAGAACCAGACATAGTTCTAGCTTATAGAGGTAAACATATGTTACTTCGAAAATATCTTTAAAAATCTAATAACTCACTGAAGCAACTAGCATAGATCCTTTAACCTGTGGACGTAAACAGAATTCCAGATCACTTCAAGAGGAATGCTTTCCCTCTAATTTTATGAACCTGTATAATCCTGTCACTGCATTGTGATTTGCCCCAGCACACAGTAGCTAGTTCTGCTCTCCCAACCCTGCTGCACAGTTCTGCATATTTTGTGCTTTGTCTGAGTCCTTTATGCCTATATTTTTGTAAAGCCTATATTTGGTGGGCTTGTTTACCAAGCCAACAGCAGCTCAGCAGCTTTCCTGGTGGCTCACATCAGGTACGATTTTGATGCTGTTTGACAGTAAGAAACTCATAACAGTTAGCTACCCTGGATGCTTTTGAGCCTTTCACAGACAGGTTTTGTTTAGCCAATAGTTCCCAGTCTTAGGTTTCTAGAATGGAATGCATTTTCTTGTGTGTACAAATTGAGTGTGTGGTATGAGCCCTGAAGGTTTCAATGCCTGTTTTGGAGAACTTAAAGAAACCCAAGTAAGTTGCTAGCTGGTATGTTTCCATTCCCTGTTCAGAAGGGTTCCAGTCTGAAAAACTCTCCACTAAGGTATGTGTCTGCCTTTTTTAAACTTCAATCACAGTTGCCATGTTTAATTGCCATAGTATTGCACAACTACACTATGCACTATTGTACACTTACAATATACAGCCCATACAAGTTTTGCTGCATGTCAGCTCATGTGAAAAAAGACAGCAGAATGCACCTAATTTCTGCTGGCAGGAGCCTGCAGGGTATGTGGGCTGTAAAGCACTGCTGAATACACTTATCTGAAAAATAAAGCTGTTACAGTGACCAGAGGCAATATATTCCAGCAGAGATATACAATCCTACGTTGATTTTGCTTTCTGTTTTCTGGGATGTTTTCAAAGTCTTCAAAAATATTTCCAACTTACATCTATAATATTTCTAACCTACTATTCACTTTTTTTTTCCACATTATTATCATAATTGTCCCACATTTCCAGCAGTTCTAAGAGGGTTGTGCAATGTTACTGTACACACATGTGATTACTGCCAAGGTTTCAAAAAAGTCTAGATGTTGTGTTTACGAATAAGATAAAATAAAAAAAAAGAGAGTAGTTGGTTATTACCCAATGAATGAACTTGGCCTTCTAATTGACCTGAATCTGTAGCAGTCTGGATAGATATTCTGTTTGGCTAAATTATTACATCGCATCTATTACTATGGAATCTGTATGACATCAAGTAATTATCTGAAAAAAAAAGCAACTATTTTTCATATTAATTTCCATTATTATTTATGTAAATAAATAATAAAAATAAATAAATAAATATAATAATAATAATAAAAATAATAATAAACATACAACTAGCTTTGTGCTAGAAAATAACAAATTAAGGACCAGAAATGTGGGAAACGATGAACAATGAAAGCTTAACAGAAGGAAAATCAGGCTAAAATACATGAAAGTACCACTGTACATATTTTTTCTCTTAAATGATAGGGAGTTTATACACTACGAGTTGAGTGACCAGCATTCTAAAATGTTACATGATGGAAAACCTCTGTAATATAAAATTATTTGTGTGACAATCAATTACATTAAATTTAAACTAATATTATTTTACCATTGTGCAATACAACCATTAAGTCAATTTGGTGGCTCAGAATGGCATAACTACACTGCTAAATGGAAGGGTTTATATGGAATATGTGATTTTTGTACCATGAGAAAGAGAAATTCTCCTAAGGTTTTCTTTAGTAGAAAGATTAGCCTTCGACTCTGTCAGTAACCTATTTCTTTCAGTCACTCTTTTTATTTTTTATACCACTATTAATTTGTTAATATTCTGGCAATTTATTTGCTTGACATGTTCTGATTCAGTCTTGTCAGTGGACATGTAATCTTTTGGTATTTCTCACCATTTTAATAAAATAAAATAAAAAAATGATTATAAAATTAAGTATTTTTCTTAATTTTTTTAATGTATGATACAGTCATATTTTTTTCTTTCACAAATATAAAGAATAATTTAGGCTGAAGTCTTCAAGGTCTTCAACTCTTTTAACTCTCTTTGAGCAGTTTTAAATTTTATTGGTATGGGTTCATATTGAGATAACTTGTGTACTAATTGACTGGGTACCTATTGAAATAATCAAGTATGCAAGCAGGAGATTAGTCTCAGCAGTACAATTATGTTCTTGTCATTCACATTTTAAAGTCAGATTTCTAAGACAGGTGAGTTTCATAGTTTTATTCTAAGTTTCTGCTTTCCCATTTTTGTAAACATCAGCTTCTTTGGCCCCAACAAAGTCCTTTGCTTAATGCTAAAATCCATAGGTTTTCCAGCCAGTAAAATTGGCTGTTTGTAAATGCTTGAACAACCCTGTGTGACTTGGAGTACAGATAATCTATTAAAATTGACAGAAAATGAAATATATTATCATATGTAATAAATTATTTAGTCTGAAATCAGGAGTCCGAGACCTTCATGAAATGATATTTACATTCAAAGGGCTATGCTGATATTTTCTGCTGTGGGACTGGATTTATCTTGCTTTATTAGTGCCATCTAAACTTAGGTGCCTATTTTAGGGAAGGCAAGCTTCTATGACTGTCAGTGGAGAGCGATAGACACTCCAACTGACAATTCTTCCTTGCTATCTTGGACATGTATTGTAGGATGGGGTGAATCACCTTCTTTAAGTGCCTAGAGGAATACCAGATGATGATATGGATTAGTCACCTGATTTTAGACAGTTAAAGCAAGATAAAGTGAAGTCTGATGCACAGTGTCCAATGTAGTTACTGCAGCACTCTTCTTTATAGGCACAAAGGGTAAAAGATTTTGTCAGTTGAAGATAATGTATGGTCTGAACTGTTTATCAGCTCCTTGACCTGGGATGCAATAACCAGCATGATTCCTGAATTAAGCAGGTGGATGGCATAGCTCCCGTCGTGACTGGAGTCTGGCAGCTCACTGTGATAAAAGCAGGAGAAAAGCTGCTTTCTGTGGCTACTCTTGTAAAAGAAGACAAGCAGAGTGTACAGTTTTTGTCCTCCAATGCAAGCAAACAGGAAATCTATTCCTTAGTGCCTAAAAGGCACTGGCATCCATATGCCTCTCTGTAGGTGTCATTCACATGCACCCAAGGAATTAGCATCTATTAAAAGGTTCCTTATTGTCTAGTTACATTTTCAACACATTAAAAATTGGAATTTATTTGCAGTTTTATACTCTGAATACATTGAAAACACCTGGAATAATACAATGAAGGCTAAATATTTCCCCTTCTGAAAAAAAAAATGAACTCACAAGAGAATAAATATCTCAAAAATTAAGCCAGTGATTATTTGTATTTTTATTCATTCCATACTGCTTGATCAAAACAGATTTAGTACATAGATTAGACCATGGAATAGGGGTACGAAAACGTACAACTCATTATGCACAACCTGCACAATTCTTTATTTCTGTGTTTGCTGCATGTTTATATTGAATTTACAGACAGACAAGGAAATCTCTCAAGTAAGTAAATACATTCTGACTTTTCATAAAGGTTATTTTTGCCATCTTGCATAGTATGTTGGCAATATAGAAAAAATGAAATAAGTTTACAATTTGTTGTTTTGTTGAAAAATCTATTTACTTGTCTCTATTGAAAAAAAAACTCTGCTAAAATCTTACTGTTGCTGAAGAACAAATAAAGGAATCCATTCTCCTAAAACTGAAAAATTAAGGGGAAATACCACTGTAGAACTGAATAAATTATAAAAAGAGAGAAATGTAAGGGGAAAAATTAAATATAAAATGATTAAACAGTGGGGAGGAAAAGGTGAAAAAATGAGGGAGGAACCAAAAAATGTACTTTCTTCATTGCATAGTGGAACAAAGTAAAACGTTTAGTAGGACAAAATGGTAATTTTGTAAAAAAGACCCCAAAAAAACCAAAACGTCCAACTGTTTGTCTTCAGTATTCTTTCCTGATTTCTTGTGAAAGTATTCTGTACTCTAAGTGATTCAACTTATCTAGTTAAAGACAAATTTTGTGCAAGGAAGAACTTCATATAATCTTATAGCTATGTCGAAATTTTTACAATTTAAGCAGTTTTGTTTCTGTGGAGAAAAACTCAGCTCTTTTTACCTATGACTCTCCACTAGAAGTTAGTTTTTAGATGGCATCTACTGTCAGTAGCAGCTTCAAGAATTACCTTCACAAGATCTTTAAATATTGTTTAGGTTTTGAATATCATGAATGTATGAATGAGCCCTACAAGTGTAGATGAAAGAATGAGCAGGATGAGGCTGTTATGCATGCACACATGAACACACCTGCACTCACACACAATTTGGTTCTGTGAACTAAGTGGGTTCAGATCATCAGCAAACTACTGAGGTCAAAAGAGTACAGTTATTTCTTCCATATCCTTTAGCACAAGTTGTTCTAGATACCTGCACATTCATTAAAGATCAACTCATCAAGCTTGTGCTCATTTTTTAAATTAGTGAAAGCACTTGTAGTGAATCCCACACCTTGGAAAGGTCAAATACAAAAAGCCTTTTCTCTTCAAAGGGGTGAGGTATATATTTGGAAATGGAAACTGATGTTGCTGAGCTTTGCAGATAAATGACTTACTCTGGTCATATAGTTGTATTATTAAGACAGCAACATGAGAAACTGCTGAATGTTTCTTAAATCAAACTAAGTAAAGTCTAAGCAGATGCTTAACCCTGATTCATGGCTGCAGTAGCAAGACAATGGCGGGGAAAATCTCTTGTAGATAGGAAAGATATCTTGTAGATAGGAAAAATAGACTCATGACTTTGTGGATCTCTGACTGAAAAGGAATTACCATGGTAATCCTATCAAAAATATCAAAAGAGGGATACCATGAAAGAAGAATGAAGCCAATAGGGTAAGAATGACCAGAAGCAGGTGTTTTTGTTTTTTTTATTATTGGCAAAGGTTCATAACTGGTGAAGACACTAGAAGGGGAAAGCAGGAAAAAAGGATGCATAAAGTGAAAAAGATCATGTAATGGTGTGGGTCAGGAGTTCTTGCAAAGTAGTTCTCTGTTTAACCACCACGACTGGACTTTTTTTCTACATTTTTCTGATTTGCTTCTGCCATCAGGAAGGACCTGGCATGATGTCCTTTGCTGCTGTGATCCCCGAAAGGTTGCCAGCCGCCTAAAAGCAGCAACGGAAAGTCGGCTGGCAGCGCTGAACACGGACCGGGAGCGCAGCCGCGGTGACACAATCAGGCGAGTGCAGCTTCCAGGAGAACCGTAGCGCTTTAAGAAGGCGGTAAATATGAAAGAGGCGTAGACTTCTGCGCTTGGGATTCCCGAAGGTTTATTGTAGGAACAGGGGCAGTGGACGAGGTAAAGGAAGAAGCCGCCTAGAATCCAAAACCCAGAAGCCCCGGTCCCGGTTCTGCACGGCGTTAAAAGGGCGGCGAGCACAGGGCGTGCCCAGCCCCAGAGGACCTATCCGGAGGGGTCTTAGGGTGAAGAACAGGCTTACAAACCTGTAACAGTATCGCACGGAACGGTACATGACTTTTAACCAATGGGATGTTTTAGCTGGGGGAAAATTCTGGAACAGAAATTATAAATTTAAGGCTAATTCACTGCAGCAGTCCTTGGCACTGGTGAATGAATACGTGGAACTCTCTTTCTAGAATGGACAGGAGACCATGGAGAGTGTAACTTAACATTCCCAACCCCAACAGTACACACATCTATGACTATCAATTACTGATTTGTCTGGTAACCAGAAGAACCAAAATTCAAAAGAAATACTGATTGGGTTTTATTGATTGATTTGTTTAGTTCATCAAAGTTAATTTTTTAGTACAGTGATTGATTCAGGACTGATAACTCAGTCAGCCACTTGAAAGTTTTAACAGCTTTAGGAAAGGATGAATGCTGAAATAAACTGCAGTATTTTTACAGAATTAATAGTAAAATATTTAAGCTTGTTTTATTTTCTTCCTGGTTTTTCCGTCGTAAAACTATTCATCTGACTTATTTAGCACATAATACATCATTATGAATATGTACTATTCCTTCCACAAATTTTAATCTAGATTAACTATTCCTGTTACAACACCCACC
>VZRM01001599.1:240373-285254 GCA_013397955.1 Grantiella picta
CCCCCCCCGCCATCTCACATAAAATTATTATACAGAGCCACATTGTTTTGTGGTACAACAGAGTGAAAACATATTCTTCAAAAAATTCTTTATTGGCTTTCACCTGGGAAACCTATCATAGCTTCTTCAGCTACAGTAAATGAATACTAATTTCATTGTCAGCAGGAATTCAGCCTTTCATTATTTAGATAAATTCACCTCTGTATTATATCTGTAACTCAGTGATGTCATGAACCAAAAATGATGAAAAGCTGAACTCTTTTTAGATATGTGAAAGCAATATCATATAACAAGCACAAAGCACTTCCACCTGTGGAGTCTACTAATGGCTTCTAGATGAAATGTTTGCAAATTGGGTATGAAGAACCCAGGTTAAAAGTCTAGTCATTCATAAACTTGCAAATCAGGACAGTGCTGGTATGTAAGTTAATGGGGAAAATGAACAGTCTGTTCTAATCATCACCTCTATTCTAATCCTCTCCGCTTTCCTCATTTTAATCACTTCCTGTAAAAAAATTCAGCTTTTGATCATCTAAGCAATATTTTTGCCCTCTGATTTTGCTTCTACCCTCTCTCTTACATAGAACTTGACCATTAGCTGGGCTAATTCTATATAGGTTCTAGTCATGTATTTAAGCTTTTTGCTTCCTGCTCAATACACATATTTCCAGCTTCCTTTTATTATAACCTGCTCCGACTCTTCAATTTTTCTCTGTGCCAGCCATATTTTCTTCTACTTCCCTGGTGGAAAGAGAGTTCTACATTAAAAAAGTAGTCAATTCCAATCAGTGTAAGGGAATCTCTAGGTATTATTTGATTACTCAGCTTACTTTAATTCTCTGATCTGTACTCCTTTTTTGGTGTATCTTGGTTTCAGATTAAGCCCTATCATCCACAAATAAAACATTGTGACACGCAGCTGCTGGTGCAACAAGGAGTTGTCAAATGCAATGACAGTTTGCCATACCTCCCTCTGTAAGTCAAGATTTTCATTAAATCCCTTCCTCATATACTCAAAGTAGTGAAGAGGAGAAACTTGCAGTTGAGGATGTAGGAATGGTTCTTGGAAACTACTTGACTAAAATTCAGTTCTAAGGCTTGAAGACATGGTTTGAGGGAGTGGGAGTGGCTGAGTATATTTCTGCTTGGTTTAGTTTGGTTGGATTTGCTTTTTGAGTAAAGTTAAAGAATTACCTTAACAATAAAAACTACAATTATTTTGTTAGGCTTACTGAACCACAAGAAAATGTTATGATCTTTGACTTCAGCAGGGAGCAACCAGGATGAAGAATGAAAAAGAACACAGAGCATCTGGGTGTAATCTCTCTTATTTGACAATAAAACCTCTAAGAGAGACAACTTACTGCTTTAGAGAGCCACTTAATGCCATCCTCAAGGCGTGCCTTTAAAAAATATTACGTTGTAATAAGATAGCCCAAACAGTGAGTACATGATCATCAGGTTTAAATAGGTACTTTACTGCCTATTTGAACAAGGGGGAAAAAATCCAAGAAAAATACATCTTTACAATGAGAAAAAGGTTTGGCAAAGAAATATATATATATATATATATACATATAGCAACTGCCATATTCAAAGCATGGCTGCATCCTCCACCAGCTATTTCACTAAGAGTCAATGCTGATGAACACCAATCTTTTTGTGCACAACATGAATGACAGAATAGAGAGCTTTTTCCTGAGTACAGGGTGGAAAAAACCCAAAGTGTCTACTGCCACTTTTCCGAATAGTTATTGCTGTCATTGTATATAGCAGGTTTATCTGGAGGCTACAGTCAAGTGTCAGAGCCCTGTTGTGCAAACACTGCAGAAAAATACCATTAAAAAGACTTCTTTTCCCAAATACTTCATAAAAATGTGCGTGTTTCACCCTATCCTACTTTTTCTTTTTTTCACAATTCAGCATTTCCAAGTCCAAAGGATCTTGTCATGGCCGTGATAAAAGGCATGCTCTCTTCTTCCTCGGAATAGCATTTTGCCTTTCAGAGCCTAGGTGCTACCTTTCCTTGGTGTTCAAACCGACATAGATAGGAAGCTTACGCAAGGACACTTCCCAGGCAGTTGGTGCTCTTTGACTTCATAAAGGTTAGAAGCTGTTCATAAGGACCTTTACTACTTCAGTAATGAATCAATGTAATTTTAAGGTCTTTAAAAACATTGTAATAAATAATATTTGCATATTTCTGCCGGAAAAAAAATTAGTGTGATTGTTCCTGATAAATGATAGTTTGTAAGTCCTCCAGCTAAACCTGCTATATAAAATGAATGTGAGCATGTAACTTCAATATAATTGTCTTATGTATTTGAGGATCTAATCAATAACTAAATTATTATAAAAATTAATTTCTTTTCGTTGCTCTGAAAATGATGTCCTCTTTTTTTGTGTACCTCACACAGATCAGAGATCCACAAGGCTGAGCCTATACTTCTAATCAATGAACCTCAGCTTTGTTTCCTAGGATGATAGATTAGTTGTTCCTGTTTGTTTTCACTAGACTTGTCTATTCAGAGCCCCCACCTTTTGGCAAAGAAGTGATTGATATCATATGCTGGATGAGGTTGCTGGAAAAGTACTGTTTTGTGAAGGCTTCTGTTGTTATTACTAGGGATGTCAAAATGGAAGAAAATTTTCCATGCTGCCAAAGAATGAAAGCTGCAAGAGTGTACAGTTTTGCCCAGATGAATTACAGTGATTTAAGTATATTTGAGCTCTTTTCGCTCCCCACATTGTTAACTGTAATTTCAGTGTGGTTTTCTACTATAGGATATTCTTACACTAATCGTGTACCTTCAAGCAATAATTTTCTCTTAATATTAATTACACAAAGAGTGAAATAGAAGATAACAGAAATATCCAAATAGAAAATACCCTCAACTGAAAATCTAAAAATATGCATTTTTAAAGAACTGCTTTATAATTTTGTTAGTTATAAAGTTGCTTTATGAATGAGGAGAAAGAAAACAGGAACTATTATTTCTAAATTCTACAGAAAATTTCATTTTTTTGAAAGAGTAAAACAAAAAATTAGTATCAGGTGTTTCCTCCAAGTTGTTAGGTGTAGCTTAACCAGTTTCTTTCAGGATAAGACCAAGTAGTATTAATAGTCGCATACTGTACTTACATGCACAAAGAATAGGAAAAGCAAAAAAAAACAGAAAAAAAACAGTCACTTTCTCACTTCCCTGCAGTTAGATCCTTGGGGAAAAAAAAAAAAATCACCGAAAATAGTGCTGCTTTCAGTGTGCCAATTTGGCCCCAGCTATGTTACACCAGCTGCTTTGCTAAGTCAGGCTCTTAATAGATGGCAAGTAAAATGAAGAAGATTGAAGACAGGTGAGAAGAAAAAGGCAGCAATAGAAATCAACACAGCAGGAAGGAAAGAGCAGAAAACTTATGTTCACACTTTAGACAGATCTTCAGATACAGCCATAAAGATGATATGGTGGCTGCTCCCTTCCCTAATTTTGTCTGCAGAGGATGTCTCAGAAGATTAAGGAAAAAAAACCAGTCATTAGAAAAGAACTGCAAATTTATTTTTTCGTTCCTGAGGCACCTGTTAAAGCCCATGGTTTAGCAGTATTGTAAAATATATATGTATGTCTACATATATCTCCTCACCTGAAGCACCTTCTGGTTAATTAATTTTATTTGCATTATAACTGATACAAGTGTTTGTGATCATCTATCAGAGTCCTTGCAACCCATGGGTGAAACAGAAAATGGTTTGATAGTTATCAATTTGCAACAACAACGTAGGTGTTACTTGCAGTAAAAGCAAAGTAATAAACCTCAGGGCTCTTTTGAAATTTTTATCAAAGTTCTTTCACCTCGAAATTCTAATTTGTGGGAGATTTAGTGCTCCATTGCACAGGATACATTTGTAAAGCATAGAAATATGGAAATGTTAGTCAATGGTTCATGGTCTAAAAAACTGGAAAAAATACTCTAGGCACCTATAAAGCAAAAGAGAGAGCAAGGCAACACATCTTTCCAAATGATGAGCTTTTTTAGCTCTTGCACAGCTTTGAGTCAGCGGATCACAAAAGATTTTTAAACCATTTAATGGGATGTGGGGCAGAATTTAACTCTTGGTTTATTTGTCTGATTGTTTGTTTTTTGGGTTGTTGGATTTTTTTCTGCTCTGTCTCTGACAAGATTGTGACTGAAAAATACTGAAATTATTATTAATTATTAAGCAGTAATATAAAAATAATAAAGAAACCAAAACCAAAGTATTATGTGGATAGTTTTAGAATCAAATTAGGGATCTTAGACCTCTCCACTGTCTACTTAAACAAAAAACATCTCACCACCTTGACAAGTGAGTATAGAATATTATTATTTCCTGACTATCTGTGAGGGGAAAAAATTTTAAAAAAAAACCAAACAAAAACCCCCCAAACTTCCTTAAAGAAAAAGCAAATGTAATATTTGGGTGTGGTGTAGAGAAAAAATTATTTTTTTTTCTTAGCTTTAATGGTCTACTATATACAATTAATGAAAATATAATATTTCAAATGAAATGTTCTTCATGGTATTTCCATACTTGTTTTTTCTTTCACTGCATAAGGAAAAAACTATATTTTAGCTCCAGAGAAATAATCCATATATAATTAATTCTTGCACTGAACATCTGTGATTTTGCTACTATTTTTACTCAGACATGGAGATAATATGAGTTGGACCAAATTGGTAAAAATAATTTGAATGAAAATCCACAAAGTAGATGCTGACAAGTCCAAATCTTTTTTCATTATTATCCTTAATTTGACACATCATGTCACACCATGCAGTGATGAAATACCCTTCACCATTTTTTAGTTTTCAGACAGAGCAGTCAAAGTTAATTCAGGAGAGACTGAAGGAATTTGAATCATACTTTTCACAAGACAGCCTAATACCTAATAATTTGTAGTGAAGGGAGGCAAATACTTTGAGAAAGTATAGTATCTTTCCTGGAATTGAAAATACGAATCCTTTTATTTAAAACATATTTAAGACATGAAAATTCCACTCAATATTAGCTAAGTTTTTTTCCTAATATAAAAACCAAAACGATATGAAAAACAACCCCATAATTATTTTAGCTCAATGAGCAAATTTTGCCCCATGGTGGAATTTTGTTCCTTGACTTCGCAATATTTACAACTAGTTTTTCAGAAAATCCTAAAGCACTTTGCAAACCAAACACATGAAAATTTAATCCCTTCCACTGAAGTGTAACCGCTTGGAATGTGCTGATTTATGGTAATGTAGCAGAAGTTATGAAGACTGCAACTGCTAACTGGAATTGGAGAGTAAACTGATTTACTAAAAATATAATTTAACCAAGACACTGGAATTAACAACTCTATGCTTATTAAAAGTGCCACAAGAGCCTTGATTGCTATAGCTTATGAGAATATTAATTTTGTACTTTAAATGAAAGATTGAAATTCTAGCAACACTGATTCTATTTTTCTTTGAGAAGATTGTTTTCCTAAAGGATAACTGTGTCATTAAATTAATTAATTAAAGTTATCAGTAATTCCATTCTTTTAAAGATGTTGCGGATGAATGAAGAAAACAAAAATACTGAGATTTTTGTTGATTAGAGACTGATGCTAAAAACACTAAGATTTTGGGCTTGATCCCTCTGTGAGCTTTCACTTAAGAGCTGGACCCAGTGTTCCTTGCAGATCAGTTCCAAATGTCAGAATATTCTGTGAAATCAGTGAAACAGCAAAATAGAAACAAAAGAAAATTAACATGTCCTTAAAATATTTTTCATCCTATTCATACCTAGAAACACTTATATCCACCAAGTATATATGCATGGTAGCTATAGCACAGAAGGATTAAAAGAAAATCTGAAGTCCTAGGTGTCCTTGTTGTGTTTGTATCACTTTTATTGTGACGAGTTTTCTGTTGTGCTTAACGTGATCTCTGAAATGTCTGCTTTTGTAACACTTGTTTTCTTGGATAATTGCAATATTCTAAACCTAGTTCTAAACTAAAAACTATCAATAGCAATGCAATAAGGTGATGCCCAAGCTGAAAGACTGCACAGCCATGTAAATTACACCTTCATGAGACACACAATGCTCTGCTGAACAGGACAGATATAATGAGGGCATGTTTTTTCCACAGATGTTAAATTCATGTCCTTTTGGGTGATTTGGTTTTGTCTGTGAACCATTAGAGATACTATTTGTCTTTTGATAGCTTAAACAACTGCATTTGTTTAGACTAGAAGGATGAGTAAATATGACACTGAAAACTAGAGCAGGGCCAGCTTTGTAGGTATTGTGCTGCCTTCCTGCAGACAGTTGCAATATTGCAGCTTACAATACTGTTAATGTCAGCTTGTCTGACGCCTGGAGGAGTGTCAGCTTGGGTTATCCTTTATGTAATCATCATTATAACAAACCCAAGGGCTTGAAATACAGTTACCACTATTGCCAAATGTACATGTAAGTCATAAATTGGTTAGAATCAGTTTACAGAATTGTGTGTGTTGTTTTGTTTGTTTGTTTGTTCGGGGGACTTTATGAAATTCTGCTTAAAATTTCAATTAATAGGAATAGCATTATAATGTTCAAGATCTGAATTTCCTGTTGGAAATGAACTCAGAAACCTACATTTATACAGAAGATTTACACCGCTGGCCTTTCTCTGGCTGTTCTTTGATGTCAGACTTTTAAAAGTTAATTTTGCTTGATTAGATACTTCATGTCATTGGCTAGCAACAAGTGTGATTTGCACAGATGTTATTACACTTTGTCCATCAACTTGACTTTGCTGAAAAGGGAACTGGTAAAGAAAGTATTAATTTCACAATGAGACTGGGCTGAAAAGAGATCATGGTGTAGTAGCTTGTCTTTAAAATACTTTAAAATATAAGAAGGAAGAAAAATTTTAATACAAAAATATACACAATCCCATAGTCAGAAAGTGTTATATAAAAAATGCTACATTTCCCAATGAAATGAGCTTTCTGGAATCTGGAAACGCTTTGTAGAACTAATTCCTGGAAATTTCACTGATTCTACCACTAAGCAGGATGCTCTCAAGATTTGCACTTGCCTCTGATTTGCGCTGCCTTACAGCCTCAGAGCTCCAGTTTCTTAGTGCTGACAGGCACAGATAGACTACTTGTTAATTCTAAATTTACTTCACATTCTGCCTTTCTGGGGGGCGGCAGGGCTAGGTTACTTTCAAACATGAGGCTTGGGGACAAAAGAATATACACACTGTTGTTTGCAAAGCTGGACAAGAATTGGACGCGATGGGTTTGGTCTTAGCCTTTCACCATCCATATCTCCTGAACTTGGCCTCAATGTTGCCCACAGGTAGACATATAGCTTCCTTGAGATGTCTCTGAAATGCTGAAACCACTGTTTGCTATGGCCAGGGGTGTGAATCTGTGATGCTTATGTAACAAAGGGTCTCTCAAGAGAGCTTGAACATTGCCCTGTTGCTTCAGCCATGTGGCAGAGTCTTCAGCAGTCATTTTTCAGGACAAAGGTTTCCTGCTAGGTCCCTGCAGTGCAAGCCCTGCTGAACTGACCATAGAGCTGTTGTCATGCTTTCAGGCTTTGAGAATCAAGGGCAAAAACCTCTTGTGTGGCAAAACCTAAAAATCTAGTGCTAACAGCAGAATAACAGCCCATTCTCTAGTCCATCCTAGACCAGAGAAATGTTCATATCTACAAAACAAACCAATTCTGGAAGGTCTTGGTCCCTACTTCCAGATAAAACCCATCAGTATATTCTACGGCAGTGAACTGGTGTTTCAGCAGTTCTCAGCCCAGTTTTCCTACTCAGCACATGGATCCTAGAGTGCTACAATGGAATTTTCCAGGGAGACATTCCCAGGATTTATTTACTGAGACCACACGTAAAATTAGAGGTCCCATAACTCCACATCTTAACAGCCCTAAAGGTGAGTCTAGCAACAATTTAGGTCACTAAGAGTAACAACGTAGTGAGGATAGTA
The DNA here is from genome assembly GCA_013397955.1 of Grantiella picta. Lineage (NCBI taxonomy): Eukaryota > Metazoa > Chordata > Aves > Passeriformes > Meliphagidae > Grantiella > Grantiella picta. The sequence continues at coordinate 248,373 of VZRM01001599.1, forward strand.
CAGATTTTTCTTCATCCACACTTCAGGGCTTCAATTTAAAACTAATGTATCTATTGTTCAGGGGACATACATCAACGTAAGTGCCTTGATTTGTTTTCTTAAATTTATTGATAGGCTTAATCTTTAAAAGATTAAATAATATTTGTATCACTTTTAAAATCAATGTATATAGAATATAGCATATATTGATTTTTAAATTATACAATAATATACATCATATACATCACATATATATCATGTATAATATATATCATATATATTATAGATTTAATATATACAGAGATAAAATTAATACATACATTTTCGTATAGGTCTGCTTCTACTCTGTCTAGTGCAAAATGAGAAATTTCCTGTTATATGTTAAGTTTCCATACTTAGTATTTCAAGCAAGCTTCCTCTATAATTTATGGAGTACAACATTCTGATTTGCTGTGCCATATTTTTTGTAAAGATCTTTGACTTGCATCTTTAAGTGTTTTCTCTGGATTTATTTTATGTTGAGGAACACTATAGATTTTTTCCTGTACTGATTTTGGCAGTTTCAATTACACATGTTTTCTTCATGTAAGAAACCCCACAAGGAAACTTCATCAAGTACTAAATTGCTCCTTTCCAACTGTCACAAATAAGAATATTAGCTTCTCTTTCCCATGTGTTAGATATTTTAAAGGTTTTTTAATTCTGTTATGATTAAGTTACCAAGATTTATTATCTTTTTATATCTGAGATATCTTTACTGTTATATTACACTTGTTCTATATTATTTTTAAAATTAGATTGAATTCTCAACTACCTTAATTACTGTTTTGCCAGGATGGGTGGAAAGAGCCACATCATCTTGCATTCATCATAATTATCCCAATGATAAAACAGATAATAATTAATTTGTCTGCAAAGAAGATGTGTTGTGAATAGGTTCTTCGTTTGAAGCACATGATATTAGAAGAACACCTACTGTGTGAAAAGCTCACTTTTCACCCAAGAAATCACCTAAGAAACATACTCCTGTAGTATTATGTATTTGAAATCTAAATTTGTCTGAACTCTTTTTGAACTATTAAACCCAAATTCACATGTTTGCATTACCTTGCTTCCTAAGTATCAGTTAAGCCACAGCCTGATGTCTCCTTGCATACTTACAGTGCTACAAGATTTTCAGCCTTAATACAACTATGGCTTAGCATAGACAAAATTTATGGTTTCATTAGGACCACTCAATTAAAGAAAATCAGAACCATGTGTGTGGCAGGCTCTGGTTCGCGGAGCTTAGTCTTTGCACACCTTGCAGGGTGCTGGCTGCAGGTGGCACGGAGCTTCTCGGGGAAGTGCTGCAGAAGAAGGCACTTACACGGTGACAGAAGAGATGCAGGCTCTTGGGTGAGGACTTCAGGGAGTTTATTGAGGAGGGGGATTCGGAGAGACGAGGGGAGGAAAGCAGGCTGAAGGCGTCAGTGCAAGAGCCTCGAGCAAGGTTGTGCAGGGGGTTTTAAGGGGCACATGAAGGGGAGGAGTTTTGGCACGCAGGCCAATAGGAACACTAAAAGGGGACATTGGCACGGGTAGGAACAAATGAACACAGCTTAGGGGAGGGAGAAATATCAGACTGAACCAATGGGGAACAACTCAACTACTTGAACAAAGCCGAACATTCTAGAACTCAACCATAAAAGGACAGGGGAGGAGGAGAGGCAGGAAACCAACCAGGCACACTTAGAGTGCAAATTAATATTTTAAGGCAGAGTGGATCTTGGGAGTAATTTTAGGAGTCACCACAACTTAGAAGTCTTCCAACTCCCAAGGCTCTTCTGGTGCTTCACTGCTGAGTGGTGTGCTTGGGGCAGGCAACTCTGCCAGGGTGACAACACCTGTGAATGCCCTTTTTGTTTCAGATACCCTCATCACATAATTTTTTTCTTCCTTTGACATTACTTGGTTTTTTACAACTGGTGTTTAAATTTGGGGTACAGATATCAATTTCATTTACTTTTTACAAACTGCAAAGTGCCTATGAACACTCTTTTAATATGGTTGATAGCAGCACAACTGTACCATTGTAGCTGCCAATGACAGAGTTCTTACACAAGTAGAAAGTAAAGAGAGATGCAAGTCTATCTTTAAGCCTAAAACCTACATCTTGTTATTTGATTAGGTATAAGCCACATCTTGAAATATTTAGGTGAGGAGAATATATTATTACGTTAATGACAAGTTATATTCCAGTAGATTATTTATTAATATGAGAAAAGCAATTAGAGTTTTGACCTAAATGTTTAATGTTTCATGTTTTCTCAAAACTGCACTTGCTTATGAATTAGATGCTATAATTTCAAAGCAAGTTTTATTTTCACAAACTTTATAAATGCCATAAAAAGTGGGGAGCTGAGATCATATACCTACCCACTCTTCATATGAGACAGATTTCAGAACACAATGAAGTAGATGGGGTTTTTTCTTGCACTCAACTCTCTTTTTCTGTCTGTCAGTGTGCCACACACAGTAATTCTTTAATCCGTCATGCCATCACCTTCACTAAGATTATGAGTCAGTGCTGAGCTGTCCACCCACTGTTTTCCTGCAGTGCTATCCTTAGGTGTGCAGAGAAACAGCAATTAAACAGACTGGATTGGCTCAGGATCCCTGTGAAGAAAGGCTGAGAACAAGGGAAGAAGTACCCCAGGAACCAGATCATTGATAACTGAATAGCTGGATTTAATAAGAATTTATAAAAAGTTCTTGGCAAGACTCTATCATACAGAATTAAGAAAAAAAAAACCAAAATGTATCTCTCTTCCAACCAAGTAATATCCACTTGGAAAAAAACACTGGAGAAAGTTTTAAGAAGTTTTTGAACTAACCAGATAAAAACAATAAAGAGGGAACAGGAGTGCAATTATGTTTGATTTTTAAAATATGTTTATTTTTTTATCACCATGGATGGAACCATGAAGTGATGAAATGGTCTTTGAATGATGGGCCACTTGGATTTTAGATAAAAGGCTAGTGTTGCTAACAGCTGTAGTGAAAAGCAGAATTATTTTTTTATTCAATATTACAGAATTTTCTGACTTCAGAGATTTCTGTTGATGAACTTGGCCCTTTAGAAAATCTTGAAGACTGACTCATTGCTTTCTGTGGGATGAGTTTATGTCTGAAATGTTTGAAAATATGACATAACCTGAATATAAATTATTAATTTTGTTTTCTGAAAAATATGAATATTAAAGAGCAGGGAGGACATCAAATATCAGTATTGCCACAATATTTTGTAAGCAAAAATTATACAGTCAGAGGTTTTCTCACAATGACAGCTGTCATTTAAAAGGGGAGATTTCCCCAAACCATAGTATTTGATTTGTCTGTCAGTGTTTTAGACCTGTCAGCATCCATTTGTGGGAACATTTCACTGAAGAGTCCTGCTGTACTGGAGGGTGGTCTGACTGACTTATTCAGGGAAATACGTCAACAGCATAAGGGAGACCCCACAGTGGGCCTTCCAGTTTATTTGAATTTGTTGCCTACTGCCAGTGCCTGTGAAGGACTCACACCAACAGTCTATGGAATAACACTCTTCATAAATATAAAATTGTGACAGGTTAAGGTTCAAGGATTGACAGTGACAGTATCTGACTGCAAAAACATATTCAAAGCAATACACAGTCAAGCTCTAATCCCCAGTAAAAGTATTCACTGTGAATAGCGTGGTTCTTACCCAACAGGTGTGCGTTAATATTACAATTAGGGTATAGTGAACCAAGTTCATCTGAGGAGAAAGATTTCACCAAAGTTGTTGGCTCAGCAACAAGACATCTTCTCCCATCTCCCCCGGCTGACAGGTACTATGCAGTTTCTCAGCTCTGAAGTACCACCAAGTTCCTCTCCCTGCAAGAATTTTAGCAGAACCTGGCCACGATATCTCCACTCTGCTCCACTCTCTGTTCCATCCCTCTCAGCAGGTGCTCATGGTTGCAGACTGTGTGTGTGGAGACTCATCCTGGAATAGGTTTTGAGCAAGCCAACTGCGTTCCATCCAGGAAGCAGCAGCTCTATTTCACCCTGTAGTTTCTGTACCATTCTAACTTCTGTTGGGATGAAAATATAGCTTCTCAGTTTCTTCTGATTTTACCTCCAACCGTCTTTCCACAACATCTAATAAACTTTAAAAGCAATTAAAAGAAAATCTGTTTTCAGGAAAATGGAAGCCAAAACCACATCTTTTTCCATTAGTCTATAATTTCATGTGCTTGCACACTAGTTCCATGCACTTGGAAATTTAAGAATGCATTCATGATTTTAATTTCAGAAATCATTTGGATAGGTGAGGATGTTGTCAGACAAAAGGATGAGAAATTATTCATATAATGTCAAAAATAACTTGATCTTAATCAATCTTGTGAATAAGTTGTCTGTCTTATCCTTTTGGAATTTAAATGGAAAATTTAAGGAGGAACTCCAGCTTAAACAAATAAAAGATTGTATATCTCTTGGCATTTTTATGTGTACAAATATTATTTATGGTCCTAAATAGATCATGGAAACATAAATTTGTTTTTATACATATAAAAGTACATACATGTAAAAATGTATAAAAAAGATTGGCAGAGAAGATTTCTGATATAAAACTTTTTATATTTCCCTACATCAGGAAGAAATTTAATCTTTGTACATAAACATGCAGAGAAACACTGAGGAAGTTTAAGTAGGATTTCAGATATTCTAAAAGTCTGTTTTCATATCTAGTTTTTATTCTTGCATCTACATCAAAATGTGAAATATCATTTCTAATACATGTTTAATTTCTTTGTAATTTCTTCAGGTATGAGATTTACATTTATGTTTGATTCACCCAGTTAGGGAAGAGGGTATTTATGAAGTCATTTAGGAAAGTCATAGCTCAGTTTGAAGCCTGTCTTTTCCATGGGGCAATAAGTATTAATGATGTACCAAATCTTCCAGGCTAGTGCCCCTGTACTGAAATTAAATCCTCCATCAGAAATGTATGAATAACTCAAACATGCATAAAAACTCTTGGACTAATTGGTAAGCAGAATTGAGGTTATACGCAGCCAAAAATTTTAGCCCTTATTCTGAGTAGCCACAAGCCTCCGCTGCAATCTCTGTATGCACCAAGTGCAGAAATAAGGCTTTGTTGTGCTGTGCATCTTTAATTCTGGTCATATACCTTAAATATCTTAGGAGCAATGAATGACTCCTTACTGGTGTTTTAAATTTAGATTTAATAAGCAATGGTCCCTGTCAGTTTTGTCACTCCTCTCTGAAAGATCAAGAGCTATAGCAAGAAGCATTACTAAGGGAAGATTAAAAGAGACTCAAGCAATGGAGAGAATTTAGAAGGCTAAAATCTAAACAAAATCAGATAGCCAGATGAAAAGATAACCAGTAGAGAGACATCAGAACTCTGACAACAAAGATACAGGTGGCAGCATAGTCAGAGATTAAATGAAAATGGAGGTGATTGAGTCTTAGAAGAGCAAAGTAAGGGGCTGGGGGGAGCAAAAGAACAAAGAAAATATCAGCAAAGATGAATAAAGAGGGATCAAAGGAAATAAAATTAAATATAAAAGACATAAAAGAAAGAAGCTACAGATCAAGGCTAATATTTCAGTACACAGTCAAGTCATCAGACACCTTCTCAAATACTGAAATGATACTGGAGATAAAAAATCTTAAAAAAAATTATCATCCTGCAAGCTTTAGCAGAAATCAGTATAAACAGAATAGATATTATTTAAAGTGCTTCCACAATCAGGTCTCCACAATTTCATAGTATAAAAATATGTTATCATTTTAAGGCTTGGTAAATGAAGGAATTGAGAGACAACTCCATGTGATATCAGTAAGACCTACTGCAGAAGCAGAAGGTTTAGAAAAGACCTTTAGAAAAGGGAAGAACATTTTTTGTCACAAAAGCTTTAAATTTTTGGGCATAGCACATGTGGGAAATTTGCACAGTGTAGATGTTTTCCAAACAGCAACCACTTTAAAGGCAAAATGATAACAATGTCAGCATATGTAAGGAAGCAAATTCTTGTTAATGTATAATAGGGAAATATTCCATTCTCTTCCTGCTGCATTAAAAACAAATTGAGAACATCCAAAGGGAAAATAACTTCTTAACTGTATTCCATTAGATTTCCCATAGGACGGGAAAGAATGTTTTGCAAAAGAAAAATGAGAGTAATTCCTTATATAAACCAAATACGTGAAATAAAATAAAACCAGGTTTTCCATACACACTGATGATAGGATGTTTGTGGAATTTTGAGATTGTCTTTAGGTTTTTTCTTTTTTTTTTTAAACTTGTCAGCTTTATATATAGAACCAGTTAATAATAAAATGCTTTTTCCTGAGAATTTTAATATATTTTGTAATTAATACAATGTATGATAAAAAGAAATCCAGAACAGGAAAAACTTCTCAGATGTTTCATTCCTTTTTTTTTTATCATATATTTATTGGTCATGTTAGACATTAGGAGATATTTTTCCTTCACTGACCCTCTTGTGAGAACTATAAGGTCATGTTGCTTATGCAGTTTGGTAGAGAAACACCTTGCTGCTCTTCAGAAAATTATTTTGCCTTACTAATTGCTCCTAAGATTACCCAGAACTATCAGAATATACATAGTCAGAAAGATAGGTTTGTTTTCCACCTGCCAGTCTGCACTTCTTACTCTTAACATCAGAGAAAATCTAGAGTTAAAGAATGGACTTTTGACAATTCAGTCATAGGCAATAAAATTAAAGTAACTATAGATTCACTGTAGAGGAAAAAAAAAAGATGTCTTTTTTCCCTACCTATGCTTTAAAAAAGATACCTGAGAGTATCAATCAATCCTGAGGCTGGAAATGGGTTTTAGAAATTCTTCAATCCATCTCCCTCTACAAGGTCATAGGGATCATGTACTCTGCCGTCCTGTACGCCTTCAGACTACTGTTTGTCAAGTTTGTGAGTAAGGATATCCACAGAGGAGGGTGTGACAAACACTTCGGCTGTGCATGCTGTTCTCCATACCTTGCATTCAACCAAAGATTACATTGGATAATTCCTATTCACTGGTTGGCATTTCTTCCTCCCCGCCAACTGATTTTGATGGTTTTCAAACCTGTGTATGCAATATTATCTGTGGGATGATATTTTGCTGGATGTTCTGGGAAATGCACTGGAGAGCCTAAGAACCTTTAAAAGGATCCTAGTTCTCCACTTCATTAGTTTACTATAACCTTGAGGGTAAAACACATTCATTTTGAAAACACCATTAGCCTATATCAAATTATGGTAAATGCAAAATACACATTTTCAGTTTCATCAGTTAGAGCAGACAACAGTGTTAGAAAAGACACAGGTGAGAAAAAAAAAAACAGAAAACAAACAAACAAGCAGAACCTGCAACAAAACCTGATGTGTTCAATCCAAGATGGGATCTGGCAAGTAGTGTTTTGATTTTTTTTGTTTATTTCTGCTTCATTTGCTGTTTACTTGTTTTACACCAGGGGTGCTGCTCCCTTCTGATTCCAGCAAGAAAGACACTATAAGATGCCTGTAAAATATTATTTATTAGACCTAACACTATATAGAGAAAATACTACAGATAATTGCATGGCCCTTTGGGTGTTGGGAACCCTTGGAGACATAGCATTGAATGAGCTTCTTATCCATGTGCAGCATGCTGGGAAGACCCTGTCCATAGAAGTCAGTCTTCAATTTCAGCCATTTGAGCTGCTATAGAATTTTCTTACAAGGAAACAGCTTCATCCAGCATTTCCACACTCAAAGAGCAATAATGTTTACACAACAATTTATTGCTGCAATTTTAGCTCAAGGCAAGGCCATGCAGATGGCACAACCACTGGTACTAAGTAGGAGATTCCTTGCAGGGTCCCGTGCTAGATTGTGAGGTCAGTAAGCTTGTCCTGCAGCCAGAGGAGTTGTGTGATGTTTTTCTCTGCGGGAGGACAGCAGGGGCGGCAGCCTCACAAAACGAGGTCCCTGGGGCGCGTATCTCCACCAAGTCCGGGCTGGGCGGCCCCCGGGGTGTGCTACACATAGCATGGGTCTCCAACTGTGAGGGCAACACCCTAAAGTCATGACCAGGGGAGCCTTTTCCCACAGTGGTTCTTTCTGCTGGCACCGGCATGGGGGCTATGCACGAGAGAAGAGAGGGCTTCTGGAGGTCGACTTAGAAAAAGCCGAGATTGAGGACTCTTCAGTTTATAAAAGATGGGGTTTATTTGCTACATGGAGATCAGAACTGAAGAGAGTACAGAGCTGAAGAGTCGGGGTTGAAGAGTCTAGGGAGCTGAAGAGTCTGAGAGNAGGGAAGTTTATCTGGGGTCCTTAGGTGGGGGTTGCAGGGAAGGGAAGAGGGGGAGGAAAGCAGTGGAAGGTCAGAGGGGCTGGCAGCTCGAAGATGGAGACCCTGAACTACTGCTGGCATCGGCTTATAAGGGAAAGGAAGGGGGGAGGGGCTGGCTGTCCTGGAGCCAGTCCCAGGAGGTCTGAAGAGAAGACAGGCAAGAGAGCACACCAATAGATTTCAGGTAAAGCAGAATGCATATTTCAAAAACAGCCAATAGCATACAGAGCAGGGGAACAAAGAAAAAAACACATGGCGATCTGAAAATCACATTGCTACAGTTGTGCAGCACAACACATCCTGAAGAACACTCTGGATGTGCCGGACAGCACAGATCTGGGCATTCTCCAGTCAAGTGACATGTAGATCAACAACTCCTTGAGGTACAATCCTTTCCCAGTCAGGATCACTGCATTTGCCTTACAAGCCTTTCTGAGAACATGCAGAATTCTCATGCAGGGTTTCTAGTTTCTTTCCTAACCTACATATCAAGCTGCTTCTAAAGAGAAGGATCTTCTGTTGATGAAACCTGCCAACTTTTTTAATGGCTTGGGGTTTTTTTAGTCCCAGGGGACAGAACAGATTTAATTCCTTTTCTGAAATGTACAGTTTCAAGTTTTCTTCATTTTTAGAAAAGCAATGCCTATTTCCTTATTTCATTTGAATAGGTCATACTTGTATGCTACTGATCTTTCTCATGCTTAATTTTTAGGTTTTTTTTGTTTGGTTTGGTTTGGTTTTTTTGTTTGTTTGTTTGTTTTTCTGGACACTCTTCACATTGTTCACAACTTTTGTGAAGTTCAATCTAAAGGACATTTATATGCAGCCTTACTGGTATTGAGCAGAGGTAAATTTGGAAAAGTGTTTTGAGAATTCTTCCCCTAGATACTTTTCGTGCTTATCTTCTGCCTGCTCAGTTACTACTGTGTATGCCATATATATGCAGATTATTAAAGAATTATAGACTAGTGTAGGTTGGAAGGGACCTTAAAGATCATTGAGTTCCAATCCCCCTGTCACAGGCAGTAACATCTTCCAATAATTCTCCATTTAAAGTACAGATTTTGTTACATGTCATTGTTGGATTACATTCTAATTTTCATTCACGTCTCCAATTTCAGCTCTTCATTTCTTCCATGGAAGGGTATAAATGTATGGATGTCAAACACATGTTTCCAGTGTATTCCTACTTCTGCTTGTTTTTTCCCCCTCATTGAAGTATAAATATCGAATTTACTTTCCTCAAGTCACCCAAATTCCCGTACGTGCCACATGTGAAATCTCAAACACAGGCAATAATAGTCCTAAGATTTCATTGACCACTGCTTAAGTAATTTGGCACAAAACTCATTGGATCATGGTAATTTAATATTATGTGAATGTATATATTTCCTTCTCTGTTCTTTGCTATAGGTTAACTTTCCTCCTTTGGAAAATAGAAAATTTTCCAAAAAAATCCCATTTGTTCACTTGGCAGAACTTGTTATCCTATACACCTGATGTCTTCACTCAAATTTATCATTCAATACCTACAAATATCCCTTTTCAATGAGAAGGCTACCATAATTCAATAATAATAATTTATTGTTGAGAAAGCATCACTTGGCTAGTATCAATATATGTAAAGCCATCCCCTTCTTTGGAGGATGCATGTGTTTCTACCTGAACTTCTATAGAACCAACAAGAGCTTTAGTTCTTGCTCCTTTTCACTGGTCATTTGATCTTCTTAGCGTGACTCCTGGCACTATCAGAGATATTGATACTGGATATGTTCCAGCATCAGTGCTTACAAGAAAACTTGTTAATCCACTGCGAAGAAAACAGTACTTTTCTTCTAGTAGTATAGATTCCAATGTCAATAATGGCTATACATGCTAGAACTTGTATTTTACATTCCCTTGTCTCTATAGATAGCTATAGGTGATGCAAACCCATAAAATAAAAAAAAAGAATAGCACTGTGCTTTATTAAGAACCATTACTTAAAATCAGATATGGACTGAGAGTAAATTAATGTGACTTACCTTTACGAAAATGAGATCATTTCCTTATCAGATTTTAAAAGATTATTCTCATTTGTTAATAATTTTATAGTTTATAAAACCCCAGGGTGATTAGCATTTTACTTCTAATAAGAGTTAACATTTAAATAATGTAATTAATTTCTAAATAATTTTATAGGATTTCATGTAAAAGGTAAAATAATACTATAAAATTATAAAGAACATAATTATAATTTAATTTTTATAGTTCTTGCATATTTCTAGTTTGTTTCTAGAAAATGTAAAACAAAGCAGTGTCAGTTTTTAACTTTTCCTTTCACAGTATAAACTAGCTGTTTCAGATATTTGCAGTAATTAAGAACTATATTAGAGCTAGTTGAATTCTCTGATCTGCATTTCCCAGTGATAAATAAACAGTACTGTGCACTTCTCAGTATTCAAAGATAAATTTCATGGAAATACAGGAACGAGGCCTATTATAGTTTGATTCAGCTTTTTTGTCTTTGATTTGGATTGGTCATTTGTTTTAAATGCCTTTGAAAGAATCACATTTTCCCTACTCCAATGAAAAATCAGAAAGGGATTATAAAATTATGGTGAAAACAATCTCAGTGCTATGGTAATGCCTTGAAATTGCAGATGAAATCAATTGTATCCAAACACTTAAGAGGCTATCTAGTTTCAAGTCATAAGTCAATACCTATAATGAATAATAAAAGGATGTCAGATGTGGAACATTAGTAAGTATGTTATTACCTGGATTGTCTGTCTGAAACTTGACATTTACACATGATCAGAGATTATTCAATATAAATAATTCTCTCAGTTGAGTAGTTATTTATTCAGAATGGCATGTTGGTTTTCTAAAGACACCATAGTGAAGAGCCTACTTAGGAGCTTATAGAGAGGAATTTTTCCTAAAGTTGCTAGAAGACAGTGTTGTGCAACTGAGGGATAGTATATAAGTTCTTTAGAGGATGAAGAACTGAACACAGAATTATTATGGAAACGGGTCTTGCCATGTCATAGGAAGAGAATGACAACTGCAGATAGTCTTGTAAACTCTACCAGTAGATGAACAAAAGGGAAAAATTTCTGAAGATGTTTAAATTAAGAATGAGAAGCCAAGATTTTTTTGCAGAGATTGGGAGTTTTTCCTCAGAAAAACAATTGGGAAAATATTACAGAAAAAGGAATGAGAATATTGTCACCATCAGAGTTTTTACTTTTTGTGCATGATTACATGATAAGTGTGGAATAATGTTAAAGTCAAAAAACCCCAGCACTTTGCACATTTGATAAGAAACATAAATTATAATTATGTAGAGATCAATTACTGTGAATGAGCACCATCAAAACTTGGATGTGTGGACTAAGGGACCCAGAATACTGTTCAAAACTTCATTAATGACATGATAAACGTGTCTGGATCAAGATGATCACTTTTCAGTTTGAAAATCTTGGTGACACCAGACTGGTGAGGCTTGCAAGATAGCTACTAAATGATGACAATGATGACATTTGGACTTTTCTTTTGACTGATAGATCCTAAAACAGTGGGCACTTGCTGTTCTTGTTTCTGATTATAGACACTGAGAGGAACTGAAAAAGAAAAAAGTTGTGTTTTCTCAGTTAGTTTATCATAACTTTAGTTTATCGTAACTTTAGTAGATGTTAAGGCATCAACAAAGATATTGGAAGAAAAGAGATGGAGTAGAGATCAGGAAGGACTAGGCAAATTGCAGCATAACAAAGAGAATTATTACTTAAAGAAAGAAAACGGGGGAGTACAATATCTGCAAGCTAGAGTTGTGATAAAATGTTGAATGGGAGGAGAAGTATCCCCAGAATAGATGCTAAGGGAATGTCCATGGTGAGGGCTAAATCAGAAAGACAAATTGTCGTATTGTCAGTATAATGAGAACATCTGAGTTCTGAGAAGACTGAATGAGAAACTATCAGATATGGACAGAAAGGTAGAAATTTCTCCTCTCTCTATTAGAACAGACAATACGGCAGACTAGCACAGAAAAGTTGAGTGACTGAAAACATTTATGGAGGAGATACATAAGAAACAGCTATAAATAACAACATAAATAGATTTTGCTGTTGGATGTTTCAGTTTGCATTTATTCAAGAACAAACTTAATTTGTCCCCAGCTATATATATGTGTATCTTGAAAGGAATTTGTGTTTGCACTTTCAATAAGATTTTCATATACTCTTTTCAAATGACAAAGCTAAGTTTTTGCTTGGCTACTAGAGTGCAAAATAACTCTGGAACAGTATTCCTATAGAAAGTACTTTACGAACCTCATCAAACACTCCATTCATAAGAAATGAGGAGAATAATTTCTTTCCCATGCCAGCTGGTTTTTAAAGTAATATTTATGAGAGGTACAAGGTGTACTGTAATTAAACCTAAAGGAGGAGGGGAACAGGAAATTAATTTCTTCTTTGTGGTATATTTGTTTACAATGGCCTGCTTTTACAATGCCTAACTCATATCACAAAAACTGCCTTATGATAAGATGTCTCTGTTTAAGACATATATGTAACTATGAGTTATTTTTTAACAATGGTACATAGTTTTGGGAAGATTATCCATTTTTTGACAAATTGATTTTTTGCTGGTTTTTGTTCATTCAGCTGTTGAATTTTGAAGCATGGGCTAAATTCTGAGCTGACAGTAATAAAATTCAGTGAAACATAGGTTTTTACACTTGCACCGTCTATCACAATCATGTAAAGAAAGCAAGATGGAGAAAAACTGAAAATTTTGGTGCTGGCAGTCTTTCAATTTTAATTAACAGTGGAATTTAGTATTAACAGAAATCTACCCTCACTGGTAGAAAAACTTTTACAGGTCAGGTAAATTGTAACAGCATAAAACTCTCAGGTGTCAAAATTTGAACAACATAACATGTTTTGGGCTCAGGAAACATGAAAATAAATTAGTAACATGGTCTTAAAATTTTATTCCCACGTTGGGATGGAAAAAGGGTTCTCAGTCAATGCCAAAAATCTCTAAAATGTCATCTTCCTTTGGATTACAGAGAAAATCTTCATACTGGTCATGGAAAATGCATAATAGTAGTAACAAGGGGCAGAAGTTGTTCACATGAATACTCATAAACTTGGGCTACCGTAAATTAAAGTCTTTGTTAAACTTTATGAAGGCTGCCATGGTTAAAAGGGGAAAAAAAAACTTATTTAAGTAACAGCATTTAGTATATGCTAGGATTGTTTCTTATGAGCTCCTGACTGCCTTTGTCAACATCACTAGCTTTGTCTTTTCTAATAGAAAACCTTAACAGCTGCAATCAAACATAAATAGTATGTGCTTGGTTCCCACAAAAGACATGATCCTGTCAGTGGATAGATATACTTTACCATAAAACCTTTAATTCCTAGTGACTGAATTTTCTATACACCATTATTAAAAGTCTGTCACGATCTGTTTCTTTCAAACTGCCTGAATTGTACAGACTTTTGTTTTCTAGGAAGTTATATAAGGTTATCATAGACTCATTTTCTATGAAAACTACCAAATGTAAACTTTGAGATGCACATTTGTGTAAATTGTTGCAATGACTTGTGGGTTAAAACATCTCAGTTTGTTCAGAAACTGCCAGAAATGCAGTTTCTGAGCTGTGTGCACTGTCTTTGTGACATTTTCCTATTTTTAGCTTTTCTATGACAGAAAAGTCATCAGGCCAGAAGAAATTCTCTCAGACAACATTAGGCAGATAAATTCGATCCAAAGTGGGATTTGTATGGGTGCCAAAAGGCCTTTTGTTACCTTCTTGGCATCTGAGCTGATGTACTGCTAAATCCTGAAACTGCATCAAGACTACTTAAAACATAAGCACTTGCATTTTCAAGAACCCAACCCATGAATGAAGTACATGCAGGGTAATGCTGCTTTACATTGGAGTTACAGAGGGAAACCTAACAATGTGTCTCCTCCAGTATAACAGGAAATCAATGTATTTGTTAACACCAGTTTCCCAGCGCTCAGTGAGTACCTAAACGTTGTAAAATCTGAAAACGTGCAATCTAGGGAGGAAAGAAAGAATAAAAGAAAGGAGTTTACCTTTGAACAATGAATAAGTAATACAGAAAGATTAGTTCTTAATGGGTGTTTACCTGGAGTTGTTTTTAGAATAACGAGCATATAAGAGGAATGATTAAACCCAAAGGGTATCATCTATATCCAATTCATCATTAATGTGAGTATATAGCATCTTAAAATCAGTTTTTAAAAAAATGAAGTGAAGAATTTTTACACCTTGATCTGAGAAGCCTACAGTTTAGCAAAATAACCTGTTAAATAAAGCAGCAAATGATTTTGCTATGTTCTCTTTTTTCTTTTCTTTTCTTTTCTTTCTTTCTTTCTTTCTTTCTTTCTTTCTTTCTTTCTTTCTTTCTTTCTTTCTTTCTTTCTTTCTTTGATTCCTGGCAACTACATTATTTCTCATTGCCTTTAAAGCTATAAACTAGCAATTTGTGGGTTTTTTCTCATAAAATAAAGCAAAAAGAAAGTATCAAATGGTCTCCTGTGACTCAAGCTTTACTTTTTAAAAAGATCATTTAGTTGAATTTCTAACAGAGTACAAGTTTTCATAGGATGTTCAAAATAGATATTAGCACCAAATAGAGAAAAAATGATTCTGTTTTCTACACACTTTTTCCTCACCCAATGATTGGAAATAAATGAATAATTTGCATAGAAAAAGGATGCAGAAACCACTCACCCATACTAAAATGTTATTGAAAATATATGAAACTATAACCATTCAATTTAAGTCTACATGGTATGCTGCCCAGCCATTTCATAGCTCTGTATTTTTCTAAAAGCACTCTATCTCTTCTTCACATTAAAGATGGAGTATATAAACATGTATTCTTCAGTTTAAAATACATAGAGAGTTAGAAACATCTTCAGCTGAAATGAAATTGCTTTTGTGTTGTATTTTACCTGAACACTTTAAATAAATTGAGAAAAAAACAGGTACAGTGCCTTGAAGAATATGATAGTAATCTGCTTTCTATGGATTATACAAACTGCTTGTAGGCAGTAAATGAATGCCATTAGAAATAAATTATTAGCACAGACCTCTCTATTTTTTTTTCAATTTATGCAAAACTAAAGAAGGATTATGATGAATACCAGTTCATTTTCTCATTTTGTACGAAAAATATTTTAGAAGATCCGAATCACTCTGGAATGAATTTAGAGCATCTGAATTTGGAGAAAGAGGAAGTAAGATAGTAATGAGAGAAAGAAAGGGTAACATTTCAGGGAATATATCAGAATGTGCATAACTCTAGGTATGTGGAATGTCAGTAGCTGTAGGAAGACTGAAGCTGCCAAAGGCAAAAACTATTACTGTACAATAGAATAAAACAAAGTTCATGAAGGGATTTTATGTCAAAAGTGGAATGATACATATCCAGGATTTGGAACAGGGAAAAGAGGAAAAATTCAGATTGTGAGATAGAGAGGTTTGAAAGTGTGCATTAAGATTGGGTAATGAGCAATGACCCAGCAGGGGAGGAAAAGGAGAGAAATCAAACCAGCAGGAAGAATGTGGGTAAGTGAAGGGGGTCAAAGTCAGAGCTGGATATGAAGGTTGTCAAAAGGTATAAAAATAACAAGAATTCACAAGAAAGAAAGAAGTCTGAGATGGAAAAATAAAAATAGTCCATGTAAGTATAAGATACAATATTAGAAAATGAGGCAGAAATTAAGTAGAAGCATGCTTAAACAATCTTTAAAGGCAGGAGTCAAACATGATAGGGCTGAATATACAGGAAAGTTGATCTGGATGAAGCACAGTTTTTCACAGAGACACAGATGTAATCCAGGCGTTACAGTGCAAATAATTTAACAAATGTTATTCTTTTGGCAACTATTTCTTGCTGAAAACCTTAGTATACCTCTGTCTCTCTGTTTAGTGTACCTCCATTGTCTCATATGGTAGTGTTGTGTCATGGATCTAAACAACCTGGCTTTGCTGGAAGTCACCATACAGGGACAAACAGAATGTAATGCAAAATCAAAAAAACTTGTCCATTTTCACAAACATGACTACAGAGACTCTTTAGGACAATTTTCTTTAATTTACAGAAGACATAGCTTCTTTATACAAGATGCACATGTTTGTTGAAATTATTTTTAAAAAATATTTATAAAGTCCTTGGAAGATCTTCACTCTTTGATATAGAAAAGAATGGAATATAAATAATTTTATATTTGACACAGAAAGCATTTGTTATTTCTTTTTTTCTGTGTGAATTTCTTGACTGGATAAGAAAGTGATCTTGAAATTTGACAGCTGATAATATTTGTTTTTTATTATTTTTTAAGTCAGATCCAGTTTAAATGTTTAATATATACCGCTACAGTTCAGTAATCCTAAAACTGCAGATTTTAGTAATATTGGGCTGTATGTACTGAGAAATATACTAAGCCAATAGAAATGAAATTGATTTATGAGGTTCACACAATTTTTTTTTTACATTGAAAATGGATATTGGGATTTAAAAAGAGGTGTTAAAGAAAGTCAAGTCCTCTGCAGAGCTGCTCTCTAGCAGGTCAGCCCCCAATCTGCACTGGTATTTGGAGTTATTCCTTCCCAGGTGCAGGACTCTACACTTGTCCTTGTCGAATCTCACTAGTTTTTCTCTGCCCAGCTCTCCTGCCTAAGGTCCCACTGAATAGCAGCACAACCTTCAGATGTATCAGTCACTCTTCCCAGTTTTGGATCATCAGAAAACCCACATTCTATCCCTTTATCTAGGTCGTTGATAAATGAGTTGGGTAAGACTGGACCCTGTATGGATCCCTAGGGAATGCCACTGGATATGAGGCTCTACATGAGCCAGCAGTGTGCCCTCGTTGCATTAGACAATTGATTGTCATTATGTCAAGGGAGATGATCCTTCCCTTCTGCTCAGCACTGCTGAGGCCGCACCAGGAGCATGGAGCTCAGTTCTGATCCCCCAGTACAGGAGGTACAAGGACATACTGGAGAGAGGCCAGTGAAAGGCTACTAAGATTGGAACATCTCTCACATAGGGGAAGGCTGAGACATCCAGGACTGTTTAGCCAGGAGAGGAGAAGGCTCAGGGGGATCTTATCAGATCAGAGCCAGGTGCTTTAGAGTGGTGCACCATGACAGAATAAGAGTCAGTGAGCACAAACTGAAGCATTGGAGTGTCCCTCTGAACATCAGGAAGCACTCCTTTCACTGAGGGAGTGGTTGATCTCTGGGCACAAGCTGTCCAGAGAGGTTGTGTAGTCTCTCACATTTGGAGATATTCAAAAGCTATCTGGCCATGATCCTGGGCAACCAGCTCTTGCTGGCACTGCTTGATAAGGAGGGGTTGGAAGACTGTATGAATTTGTGAGAACTTTTCCAACCTCAACCATTCTGTGATTCTGTGAATAGTGACATGCTACAACATTTGAAGTGTAACTTCACAGTCATCAGCCACAGAGTAAGTCAAATTATTTTTGTGACTACAGTGTATAACTAAGATAGAGCCAAGAAAAATTTTTGAGATTTCACATGTAATTTTAAAGGAATCTGTTTTCTCATACTGTTTCTAGGTATCATTGCTTTTTGTTAGTGACATTAAACTATGATGTTTTCCATTATTTTTCCCTTTATGCCCTTCTATACCTACTCTCATTCTTCATGAGTCTTGCTATGTATGTATAGCTAATTTCTGTCTGGTCAGAAGATTTGTCACACCCATCATTAATAGCAAAACCCCACTTTGCACTTCTTTCTAAATGTGATAGTCTTCAAAACTTTCAACTTGTAGCTTGTATTATCAATAAATCATGTTCAAGATGAGAAACATACTTTTAAAATAATAATAATTTCTTCATCAATTCTTCCTTTGTAGTCTTATCTGAGCAGATTGTTTTTTCTGGGATTCATCCACACCATCTGAATTACAATGACTCCCTGCAGGTATAATAAAGGCTATTTTAAAAAATGAAGTACCACTTGCTATTTACATGGCAAGAATTTAGCTGGCTTAATGTTTATCTAAGCCATTATTGAAATTTACCCAGCTTGCAGATAGAGAACTCAGGACCTCAAATGTGCATAAACAATCTCTGCAGATCTCTGCCAGTCAAGTTATGATTATGATCTCAGTCACATTTATGCAAAACAGGTTATCTAAGTCACAGAAGCAGTTCAAACCAAATCCAGCTTATTAGTTCATGCTCAATATCACTCATAGCAGACATAGGTGCATGCAACTGGAGCAGCTTCAGATTTCTCTGTGTTGTGTTCTCAAGTCTCTGAGTCTCAAGAGAGGTCTCCACTTAATGAGCAGGGATGCATGAATGGAACCAGACACACTGAAACATGGTCTACAAAAGTTACTAATAAGGCACCTCATCCTATCATATCATGTGTAAGGAGACCTTTAAATTCAGATTCTTAAATCATATCAGACAGAGAAGAGCAGGAACAAAGGACATTCAGTACTACATCTGGATTGTTGCTCATGTACAACGACAGTTGCAGGGACACTGTTTCCTGATTGCATTGAAGGGCATGCCTAACACTGGGAACTTGGGAAAATATTTGATATTTGAATATTCCAAACAAGAAAATTGTCTGAAAATATTTCAATTTTGATAATTCTGTCACAGTTTACCCTGAGGCTGTCCTTTGAATGCATTGAACACTGTCAGAATCTGGATGAAGATAGGCCAGTAAAAGGTGGAATTGAAGCATCTTAAAGGAGAGCCACAAAGGCAACAGATATATATATATATCTGTTCAAGACTAATGTAATAGGGGATGTAATATGGATGCACAATACTTTTTCCTATGACTTCATTTTACAAAACAAAATTTTCATATACGCTCGCTAACTGTAGGCATTCAGTTTTTCCACATGGTTCTCCACATAAGAGAACTTAGCTTCTGGTTCATGATAGTTTTGATGATTTTCAACTACAAGAGAAATCCTGTTGCTGTGGCCCTGGCTCAGCTGAGCGTCCCTAGCCCACTGCACAGTGGCAGTACCCCGCGGGACGAGTCTTGGGAGTAAAGCAGCCCTAACTAAAGGGGGTGCTCCCAGAGAGCCTTGGAGTGAAGCTATTGGCCCTGCTTGTCTTCCCTCCCACATTACATATAAACTCTAGAAAGTTCTCCTTTGTCTGCCAATGCCTTGTTCTCTGATTGGAAAATTCAAGGTTCTGTACCCTCCTCCCTTGTTCCCTCATAAGATCAAGTTATTGTCAATCCAGAATTCTATGTAGCCAGTTGGTCCTTTCGGTTTCCCCCCTCCCTTTTTCCCCCACTTTAAAAACCACCGCACAACGCAGAACCCCGCTTTCGGGTCGCCGATCCAGTCCCATCCCCCCTCCATCTCCCCTTACCCTTTTAATAAACCTCCTGGACTGCCAATCCGACTGCCTGCATCTCTTTTCTCCGCTACCGATCTCTGGTTCGCGCGGTTTCCCTGAGAGTTCCGCCGTTCCTGGCCGCCTCGCCCGTCCCCGAGAGCGGGCTGCCCCGGTGGGGCTCTGACTGAGCAGCTAACCCGATCTCGAACTGAGCTTGGGGTCCGGGACCCCATCAAAATCCCTGTAAGCCACTTGGAACACAGGAACTCCCAGACAGCATTTAGCAATTTGAAACTCAGCAGATGTCAATTCACATTGAAAATCAAATACAAAGAGACAAGATGTCTCTTTTGGTTATTACTTCTCTATAAATACATAACAACTATCACCATGCACAAGTACATAGAAGGTACATTGAGGTACAGTAATTTTTTGAAAAATCTCCATTGTAAAAATTGTATTTCTGTCACACAAAACACATGTTGAAAACACAATTACAACAACTATCATCTTCACTTACTTCATTGTTGCTTCGTGCGACAATGAAAATTATACTGAAAGACTAGGGTATATAGGTCAAATAAAACTAGTTAGAAATTATGTCTCTTTCCTCATACATTTTTATAATAATAATATTTTACTCATGAATCTTTAATAATAAAACCTAGTTTAATAAAATGTGTTTGGTTTGAATGATTTCCAACATTTTTCTACTGTTTTCTGTTAATTTCTTATTGAAATCACCAAAAGAGCTACAAACATTCAAAATGTAGAAACCAAAAGGCACAATGGCTATGACTTTATACTTTTTTCTGACTTTTTTCAGTTAATATAACTCATAGATTTAGAGAACTAAATAATTTCCTGTTATTGATGGAGGTTTGGTTGGTTGGTTGGTTGGTTGTTTTTTAATTACCTCTATTTAATGTAGTATATGACTTCTTATATACATTACATGCCTGTTTATAATTTACTTCATTAATTTAGTGAGACATACGTAGTTTATGGCAATTGTGAAACATACAGTGAAATTGCTGTTATTTACACTTGTAAAATAAAAATGTTTCTCTTTTTTTTAAATCTTAAATCAGTAAGTTAAGCTAAATATGAAAAACCACAGTTAAAATAAAAGCCAAAATAATTCTGAGGAGAGCAATTACCAAAAATATCAAAGCTTTTAAGAAAAACTGAACAATTTTATATATGACAAAAATTAATTTACTCAGCATTGGTGTGGCCTTACATCAAGTACTGTGTGCAGTTTTGGGCTCTGCAAGACAGGAAGGATAGAAATATATTAGAATGTGTTCAAAACAGGCCAACAAAGATGGTGAAAGGAATAGAGAGCATGACATAGAAGGAGTAGCAGAGGATACTGGGCTAATTAACCTTAGAGAAAAGGAGACTGAGGGGTGACCTCATGACTGTCTAGAAATGCCTCATGAGAGATAGTGGAGATGAAGGTGATGATTTGTTTTTGTGTCCGGTGATAGGACATAAGGTGATGGCTTAAAGCTGTGTCAGAAGTTCAGGTTGGATGTTAGGAAAATGTTCTTCACTCAAGAGTTTGGTCAAGCAGTGGAACAAGTTTCTATGGTCATGGCCTCAAGAAGTCTGTCAGCATTCAGGAAGCATTTAGTCTCTTCCAATCCAAACCCCATTCTATTATTCTATTTCCTTGCTTTTTTTTTTTCCCTCCCCCTAAACATCTACTATTTTTACTGTGCAATAACAGTTTTGAAATGTTCATAATGTTGTATGGAAGCTGTAATGTGTTCTGCTAGAATAGAGCTGCAATCACATCACATTCTTTTAATTATTATTTCTTTCTTGTTACAATTGTATCTTGGCCATCTGTAGAGAATTATGAATTCAATTTGTAGGTCCAGTCTGCAAGAACATTTTAATTATAGTGTTAAGTGACTTCCTTTCCTGCCATTGGCCTAATTTTTGATTGCAATTACAGAAAAAAATCAGGTATTGAATTATTACTTTCTTGTGTCAATATTTCTGCTGCAGTGTCTAATTTTTGAGAATTTTAAAGTGATGAGTAAGCACATAGGTTGCTTTCGCTGATGTAAATGAAGTAGCAACTATATCCCAGCATCTGGAATGCAGAAACATCATTGAAAAAGCTACTAAGTTAATAACATCTACCCTGTAGAAATCAACATAGAAAAACAGAATCTGTTCTTATTCCTTGCAGCATGTTTCCAACATCTGATCTTTCTCTACTTACCACTAATGTTGATGCTAGGAATTAACCATTGATGATCAACTGAACAACCTCTTGTTGGAATAGATCTGCCAGCAGCAGAGACAAGATGTGCTTGTATAGAGAGAAAGAAAATCTCTGATTCAGGGATAACTCGCTAAAACCAGAGGAACAATGAAGAACTATTGCTTTATAAAGCTGATTTTGATGATTTTCCTCCTTGTTTTTTTTTTTTTTTTGTTTTGTTTGTTTGTTTTTCTGTTGAGCATACTCAGAATGTGTCTCACAAAGCAAATCTTTATAAGTACATTTTCCAGTTCCAGAACTTAATTTCTGTAACTGTTGACCAGCTCAGATATGGAGAAGTGAAGAGTTAACCATAAACCTTTTCTATATAAATTAATTTTACTTCTGGGTAAACATGGATGTGTAGTCTTGACTCTGAGCAAGCATGGGTTCTGCATGGCAGTTGTAGTGGGACAACAAGGAGTGTATATAAAGCTGTCTCGCCACACATTCAGAAGCAGCTGAAAGCAGTTTATCACTTCATCCAAACTAATAAATTCTGGCTTCTGCGTGGCTTTCAGTTGATGCAGCGTGAGCTCCCATCTGCCCACAATATTCCAGACTGACAAGAAAGTATGTATTGCTTTTCCCATCAAAGCACCCTGTTTGCCTTGTCAGCAGTGCTCTGTTTCCTTGGGGCTAAATCAATTAGAAGACTTTAGTGGCATTTAAGCTTCTCAGCTCTGCAGCCTGAAGAACTTCATAACGCCTTTTTTCCAGGAAATTGCTCTACACACCAGAAAGGAAATTCTGGTTCTTAAGAGTGATTGTGTTCATCTGAGAGATGACAGTCCTGTAATTCTGCTTTTTTGTTTTTTTTTTCTTGTGTCCTAAGTGAGCACTCATCATTAAATTACTAATTAGAGAAACAACATAAAGAATACTTGGTCTTTCTCATCTCATTTTTTTCCACAGTATCACAAAAGGACATATTAATGTTGTTTTCAATTCTTTACTAAAATATTGAGATAACTCCAAGGAGCTACTCTAATCTTGCTTGTTGGCAGCTATATCAGCAGTGTAAAAGTTTGGATTTGAGTTGTTTAAACTCCTTTAATAGTTACAGTATAACCAGGTATCCATGGGAACTTCTTTGTTGTGATGCATTTGACTTATTTTAGACAGCTAAATAGGGTTGAGATGATTAATGTTCTAGATATATCTCTTTCCTTTGCCTATGAACATTGATTCTATAATTTTATGATGTTGAGACAACTACATGATAGGAGTCCAGATGAGAAGAAATATACTCCTGGTATTTTGGTTTTGGAGTTTTTTAATGAGATCAACTATCTTGGAGAAAGTCATATGGAATTGTGGCTAGTGAGTAGCTTCAGTAAATAGAGAATTTTTACTTTATGCACTGTCAGTAGATACCCCAGGCACCAGTAACTGTATAGGTCAGCAAGCATCATGTGATATCATACCCTTGACTGTATTCTGTATCTCTGGCTCAGAATGTTAGTGTATAGCTACCATCATAAGAAATAATTTTTGCAGTTGAATTTAACCTTCTTGAACTTTTAAAATTAGAACATGCGAAAAAAAGTGTGTCTTCTGTTGTCCCTAGAAAACTTGCATCATGATACCATGACAACATTCTAGGGCAGGAAGATAGGTGTAGGATCAAAATGAGTTATGCAACTTGATCTGAGGAATGCAATTCCACAAAGATAAGAACAGCAGATGTAGAACACTAGATATGTTTCCAGGTTTCTAAAATATTATTTCCTGGTGTTCAATAAGAATCAGCTTGTTTAATAGTTAAACCACACATTTTTTATACATTTATTTTTAACTTTGATATTTTATTAGCCTATTAGAGAAAAGCTTTTTGTCTGAGGATAAAACTGAGCTGAGTATATGAACCTTGTGAAAGCTAATTGTTGCAGTTCTTAATAGGTCTCCTTTTGGGGAGGACCAACTTCAGTGTTCTGCAGTGGGCAAGCAAAAAATGAGAAGAATAGCAGGTAAATAAACATATAACTTAACTTAAAAATATTCTTTTTCCTAAACTTTCCTAAACTTGCTTCCCTTGAGGTAAGAACTGTTAGCATAGAATAAAAGATGCAAAGTGAAAACTAGTGTAAGCTATTATCTAAGAATAAACATAAATGATAAGCAAATAGACATTTAATTATTTCAGTGTCATTGACACAAATAATTTATTTCAGTCCTGAAACCAAATTATTCCAAGAAGAAGGAGCTGCTAATCGTGAGCAAGCACAGCTCGTCTCCTCCAGGCATTCTTGTTCTACCTCACTTTTTGTGAGGACATTTAAATATGTAGTTTTAATCTAACAAACAAAAATGTTACTTTTATATGGAATCCAGTTAATGGTGATAGTGTTGCTGAAAATTAGAGATCTAAGTTGAATGCAATGTCATAAATATACATTCCAGGCCATAAAAGATATACCATGGAAAGAAAGACATTAATGTTTCTTCATCATGATTTCTTGGTTGCTTTATTCTTCCATACCCTACAGCATGCCTCCTGTAATTGTTTTAACTGGTCCAAAGTAACCTAAGTTGTTGCATCAGTGAAAATCCATGTTAGGCGTACACCTAGAACATGTGCGGTCTCTAGAAAAATGGAATCCATTTCATAGAGTAAGATGTTATTTGATATAGACTTTCTAAGGTTTAGTTATATATTTCTTTGCCCTTGTGCAAGGAAGCATCCATGTCCTATTTTAGCCTTGAACGTAAAAGTTCCCTCATGTGCAAATCTAACTACTTCTTACATTTTTAGTTTTTAATTATCCCTCATCACTTGGTATTATCATTAAAGGAAGCCATTGAAAACTTTCCTTAAAATTATTTGTGTTCACTCTAAGAATATATAGTTGAAGTAGTAGAATTTTTCTGTGCTATCGTAGTTCTCCAGACACACATAATCCAAACAATATAGATTTTTCACGAGCAACTTGAGAACTGGAAAGGAAAATAGTACACAACAATAATTAAGGTTTCTTTCCTCCTCTTTCCTTCCTACTAGATTAACAAAATAAAGTGGACAACTTTTTCAAACCAGAAAACCTTATCTCTTTCTTCAAGTACTAACATAAGAAACTTAGAGGAAAAAGAAATTAAAACTTTAAGATGCATTACTTGCAACTCATATCTTTCTGCCCAATGACTTGGTACTTTTCAAAAGATGCTAGAAGCTCTGGATAATGTGATTACTTTTGATACCTGATATTATGATACATGGAAAGGGAAATGCTGGATCAGAATTATTTGGTGATTAACAATTCTTTAAGGAAAAAAGATGATTAGTGGGTTTGTTTTTTTTTTAAATGGTAGTATTTTCCACAGATCTTAGTGGTAAATAAGATTAACTATGGAATTTTTACCTATGATTTATCCTTTGGTCCTGATAAAGTAAATTATGTAAATACAGTGAATGGTGCTGGAACTGATGATTTATCTGTATGTGCTTTTTATAGGCCATTTCCACTTATAATTTAGGTTCGGTGAACTCATTACAGAGGTTGACTTTGATTGTAAGGTTTCGTCTTCCAGTTCTCTACTGCATGTGATATTTTTCTATTGTGCTTTTAAGTAAAGGAGCTATGCCAGCTTATGTCTCATAAGGGATATTTCAGTAGGATATCTGCAACATCTGAGAGAGTAAACTAACAATTATCATCTACCTAGGTTGTTTTGGCATACTTAACTGCTTGTATAGCTTGAAGGAACTGCAATTTCTACTCCCATAATTTGCTCTATTAATTGTGGTGGACATAGATCCAGATTATACTTTACTTTTTTTTCAAACCCTTCAATGCTCTCCTGCTTTTTCCTAAAGGTAAGTGTACAGAGAGGATAAAATGTATTGCCTTCTACCTCTCCCTGCAAGCACTGTGCCTCCTGTGTTAAACAGGAAGTTCTGATTCTATATTAAATTTATTTGAAATGTGTATTCTAACCACTAACATGTAGGTATGTAGAAAGCAATCCCATATTGGGAATATCTAACTACAAAGTGAGAAGCAGGACATAGCAGGCCATAATTTCTGGTCAACATAATCTTCTTCTTCAGCTTCTTCTACAGAGTTAAATATTCCAATACATTCCAAAAATGGTCTCCAGTAAATAGCCACAGTAGCTAAAAAAGCCTTGTAGGAAAGATTCTGTTCTAGATCAATACACGTATTTAGCAAACCTGATGCCAGTGTTCATTATATTGGTAGTTTTCTGCTCAACCTCATACAAACAAAGCTACATTTTTATCTACTAACCAGTTTATTTTAATAGTTTTACATGTTTTAACATTGAAAATTAATGTTTCAAAAGTAATGTGAAATATCTTTCACTTGATATATTATGTGCTCATTTCTGCGCAGTATCAGATGGAAAGACAGTTTTCAGTCAATTAACGTTCATTTTCTGACAATGTTTGTACCAGCAGCTTAGTACAGCAAACTTTAATTACCACCGCTTTTACTTTTAATCTGTCCATACATTAGCAAGAACAGTACACATTCTATTCACATCTCACATATATCAGTGCTGTGTAGACAAATTTCTTTTACCTTGTGTTTATTCCACTGTTTTATGATGCAATGAAACAATTTCTTTGAAGATCATTGAGCAATTCATTGCTTTAAGAGTTTCTAATCAGAGCTGCAACAAATAGGATAATTTGTAAACAGAACATAATCTGTCAAAAATTGTCTCCATACAACTAGCAAACTGTTAAGTAACCTATTTTCATTTTGTTATCTTTGGTTTTGACTCACTTTTTTTTTCTCTTCCTATTTTTTGGGTTTTGCTCTTGTTTCATCTTGGGTTTTCTTTTGTTTGGGTTGACCGGTTGTTTCTTTTTTGGAGAGGGAGAATTTTAAGTAAAGTCAGTAGTAAAAGATCATGCTGATGCTTTCACTTCTTAGTCTCGTGAAGAATAACTGTTTTCTTTGTCCTCCCAAATCTCAAAATATCCAAAAAAGCAGGCTAGAACTTAATTTAGAGATTGATTTTTTCCTAGCCCACTCTACTTTTTTATCATATTATACCCAGTAAAGGCATTATAATTCTTTTCCTTGATATTGACAGGACCCTGAATGTGTGAGTGGTCTCTACAGTCTGTCCCTCTCAACTTCCCAAGGACTGGGCTGCCATGACCCTTGTCTGAGCTGTGATGTGCACTGATTCAGCCTCAGGATTTCTCTCCTCTCTCACTTGAATATAAATAGAGGTAAAGCTAACCCTGCTCATAAGCTAGAGCCTAGAGTCCATGGCACACTCAAAAAACATCTGATATTATTTTTGTTCATTATTTATATCTCCTAGATAAAATGGGAAAAATCACGGTGATTTTTCAATATCTGAAATGACATTTTAATACACTTAAAATACAAATAAAGAGCTTCAAATATGAAAGGAACATTCAATCTAAAATCTTCTGTGTTGTAGTGAGGAAATAATAAAGGACATATAAGAACTGTTTGTACTTTGTGCCATCAGATGCCCCAATAACAAACCCATGCTGTTAGTTTCAGACATCCTGAAGTGCCCTCCAGCATAACACAAAAGACAAGAAGAATAGAAAATGCAGTTGGTTCAGTATTGAGCTTAATAGGAAGTCGTAATCCTTTGTGCTTAGGGGAAAAATTAATCTGATGAAAGTATCAGACAGACAAAAGTAAGTTTCTGAGTAAAGTAGTGACAGGGAAGGGTCATTAGTGCAAAAATTTTTAAAACTCCCACAAAACCCTCATAAAAGCCCGAAAAAAACCACCTCAATTCCTATATTTCAAGGGGTTAAGTGTGATTTTATCCACCTCAATTCCTATATTTCAAGGGGTTAAGTGTGATTTTATCAAAGTGTAGAGACACTGACACTTTTATCCTCAGAGGACCTGTTTCCTTGTGGGGAAGAATTCCCTGCCTGTGTCACTGAACCTCTTTCAGAAAAAGTTTCAGTTTTTCAAGAACTGTATGTGGAGCTTTGCTTGAAAAGGTCTTATATATGTCATCTGCATTTCTGTAGACTGCATGGCTTGGAGAAGACAGATTAAAGGTCAATATTTGTTATAACAGATCACTCCGGCAGGAAATGAATGGCCATGATATAATTCTTTAAGTAGAATTCACTGTAACTACAAATGAGAGCCAAATGCAGTCCTAAAAAAGAGCTGTCAATGAGTTAGCTGGTTCAGGACAGGGTAAAAAATAACAGCCAATACAAACAACTGAGATTCCTCCCATTCTTTCCTCTTTTAAATGTCTACTACAGCATTAAATGCATGACATCTGGCCAAAGCGTGGAAAGATAATTGGACATTTAGTATACTAAATTTCATACTGAAGAAGCAAAGCTCTAACTTCTGAAAAACACCCAAAAAACCCCAAACCAGAAAACAGGATTTTAATTGACAACTATAAAGGAGTACATGAAAGACAGTAAGTAATGTGTCCAGAAATGTACCAGAAGACACTGATCTTACAGAAGTGCTAAAGAAATCAGGCTTTACAGATACTCCAGGGAAAAAAAAAAAGAAAAAAATAAAGAAAGAAAAAGAAAAAACAAAGTTTTAATACATACTAGCACTAAATTAGCTATATTTTTGTAAAATTAGATCATGAACAACAAATATTTTTCTTAAAATCATAGGCTATTCTGGGTTGGAAGGGACTCATCAGGATCATCGAGTCCAACTCCTGGCCCTCCACAGACCACCCTAGGAATCACACCATGTGCCTGGGAGCATTGTCCAGCTGGTTCTCCAGCTCTGTCCAGCTGGTGCTGTGACCACTTCCCTGGGGAGCCTGTTCCAGTGCCCAGCCACCCTCTGGGTGAAGAAGCTTTTCCCAATATCCAGCCTGATGTTTCTCTCTGCGGGGGGACGGCAGGAGGCGGCGGCCTCACAAGATGAGGTCCCTGGGGCGCGTATCTCCACCGAGTTCGGGCCGGCCGGCCCCTGGGGTGCGCTCCGCGTGGCGCGGGTCTCCAGCCACAGAAATTCAGCAGGAAAATGTANAGTCGGCATTGGTTTCTAAGGGAAAGGAAAGGGGAAGGGCTGGCTCTCCTGGAGCCAGTCCCGGGAAGTCTGAAGGGAAGACAGGCAAGAGAACACACCAATAGATTTCAGGTACAGCAGGATGCATATTTCAAAAACAGCCAACAGCATACAGAGCAGAGGAACAAAGGAAAAGCCACATGGTAGAAAAACCACATTTCTACACCAGCCTAAACCTCCTGACTCATCTTCATGCTGTTTCCTTGAGCCTTGTCACTGGTCCCGAGAGTGAAGAGATCAGTGTCTGCCCCTCCGCTTCCCCTCGTGAGGAAGCTGTAGACTACAGGGAGGTCTCCCCTCAGTCTCCTCCTCTCTAGGCTGAGCAGACCAAGTGACCTCAGCTGCTCCTCCTGCAGCTTCTCCTCGAGGCTCTTCACCATCCTTTTTGCCCTCCTTTGGACACTCTCTAAAAATTTAATGTCTTTATGATATTGTGGCACACAAAACTGTCCCCAGCACCCCAGTGCAGGGCAGAGCAGAGCAGGACAATTACCTCCCTTGCCCGCCTGGCAGGACACAGTTGACATGTAAACACAGGCACAGAGTAGGAATGAATATGCAATTGAAATATATTGTGTTGGAGAAAAATGTAATTTTGCTTGTACCTAGTTTCTTCAAAGCCAAATCTTGAGAATTTTCTTTTAGGTGATAAAATTTCCATATGCTGGGAACATACGTTAATTCATTCTTGACTCCTTTCTGTTGTTTTGCTCCAACCTTGAGTTCTTTAATCTATTTGCTGTGATTTTTATACAGATATTTCAACTACTTTTAATTCAGGTTGGTAATATCTGGTGGTAGTTAATATCTTGTGATTAGTTTACACTCAGAAACACATAGCAATATAAACTTAAAATTAAAAAAACCCGAAGATTTTCATGTGCAATTGTGAACAAACATATAATTATTCAAAGTAATAAAAAATGAAAACATTTGTTAAAAATCAACTCAACCTTCCTTGAACTTTACAATCCCCTTAAAACAAGTTTGCACTGGACTTTTATGGAAAGTATATGATTAAACTGGATTAAACACTTGCATTTGTTTTATTTGAAGATTACTTTGCATTGTTCTTGTTTTCCATTGTTCTTCAAGTGTAAAAAGAATTTCGAATAAATCTGTTCTCCATGGACTTCCTTTAATTGTTCCTCCAGGTTCTTTGAGCATTCTGTAGGCAGAATTACATTATAATAGAAATATTTTCTTTTTTTGATGCACAAACCAGGTGAAATGCCAAGATTATAAGTTCATATGTATTTAGAGAGAGAGAGATTTGGCTTTATTATTTGTACAGTAAATAATCAAATCTGAGACACACGACAATTTGGACTGATAGACTTGCTTTAAAATTAAATACTCCAGAAGGACATTTTTTCCAAAGTATGTTTTTGGAGGAGTGAGATTTTAGGAAGAATGAAAATCAGATTACCATCGGGGACCTTAGCAACTCAGAACTAACATACTTTAAATTCCCATCTATGATAATTTTCTCTGGTTAGGATAGAGAATGGATACTGCTTACCTTGACTGTAGGTCTTTTGACACTAGGTATCACAATATTCCTGCATCCAAGTAAGGATACTGTCGGTTGTAGCTGTGATGTGGGTGAATAATATCAGTTTAAATGGTTGGATCAGGAGGTTGTGGTTAATGGTTTGTACTCTGCCTGGAGGCTGAAATGAAGGAAGCAGAGCACAGTAGGAGCATAACCTGAGCTCTGCCTACTTAATGATTTTATCAATAACCTGGAAGTGTCAACAGAGGACACTCTCTTCAGCCTCACAGATGACATCAAAGTGGAAGGAATAGTTGACAAGCTCAAAGGCAGATTTTCAGCTGAAGGGACACAGGCAAACTGAGAGAATGGGCTAAAAGGAGCCTTTTGAAAATCAAGCAAGAAAAATGCCAAATCGTAGGAATATATGGGCTATGGACAATCTGCCCAGCTGGAGTGTTGCTCTGAAAAAAAAAAGCACTGGGCTTTGTGTCAGAGAGTGAGCTGGCATGATACAGCACTGAACCTCAGAGCTGACCCTGATTTGAGCAGAGAGTTGAGTAGATAATCTCCTGAGGTCCCCTCCAGTCTGAGCTATCCTGTTATCCTTCAGTAGTGAAATGAATCTTAGCTGCAAAATAACTCTGAGGAACACATCACCTGTTTGTTTTCCTTTCACACAAAAGTGAGAACTGTGGCTGGTGATATCTCTCCTCTGCTGAGCTTGTGAAATCACTGCATTTTCACATTATCTTTAGAGCAGCTTCTAGTATATTTTCATACGTGTTCAGGAGATCCATGAATATCCTAGGCACAGGAATGATCTTGTGGTTGTATTTGGGATCTGAAAATAACAACAAATTTAAAGAGGAAGTTTACTGCCTACCACTGTCAAAACAAGGGAGAAAAGACCACAACTGAAAGCATTGTGGGAATGTCCAGCATTTTGGGCAAGTTGCATTATCTTAGATAAAGCATCTTCATTTATGATTATATGGAGATTTACTATATATTTTTCACTTTTTTTTTACTGTAAACTATTCTGATTGATCAAATCATCATGGTCTTTTCTAGAAAAGCAAGTAAGAGTAACACAGAAATAACTCATAGAATAGGTAAGAGGATACTTAAGTGGAAAATGCATATGCAACTTCTATGCAGATCTTCAGTAGAGGGGACCATTACCTTAAAAGTATTTATATGTCCAGATATGCATAAAAGAAAATACTAACACTTAATTTTTTGTCATGATCATTTGATTTTGTTCCTAGAAAAAAATCTAGATATTTATTTTCCTCTGGAAATTCTAATAAAAATATGATTTCCTTCCACAGAAAACAGATTTTCAGAAACTCTCTCATTATTTTTATTTTCATTATTTTCAAAAACATCCTGCTGTTAAGCCTCTATAAAAAAACAAGAATGTTGAGCACTGTATCTCTGGGAGTTTTGTTTTACTTAGAAAAATGTTCATTATATATGAGAAAATTTAATTTACATGAATGTATGTCACTGGCATTTTTTTCTGTACCATTGAGTAGCAGATATCATCTCTCAGTAATAAAATTCAGAGGATCTTATTTTGCATAAAAATAATTTTTAGTTGTTTTCTCATTGAACAGAAGATTCAACACTATTAACAAGAACTCATTTGAGGACACCAGTCCACTGCCTTCTATTTCGTAGATACAAAGCAACATTCATTCTGACTAGTTTTTTGGAAATTGGTGTAGGCCTAATGGTGTCCAGGCTCAGGATATATGGGTTTGAGGGTTTTTTCCCTTGTCAATAACTCTTCTCTACCACTCCTGCTTTCTTAATGTATAGTAACACTTAAAAGAAGCATTTTAGCATTCTGGATTTAACTTTCCCATCGTTTGCACCTGTTTACACTAGGTTTATTCTTTGAATACCTTTTCTGATTTATGAGGGGTTACAGTGATAAAAATTGTGTGAGATAGCTGTGAAATTTTCCACCTCCATCATCAGCTCTATCTGGACTTGACATGCATATTTTTCTGTCCCTGACAGCTCCTTGCGCAACTTGCCGACTTTCCCGAAAAGTTCTGAGACTTTTCAGTATCAGTAGGTTCAAGTTCATGGGCGTTCTGGGGATAGTGGCATACATATAACTATGTTAACCATCCTGTTATTTCAGACTAATCAAAGTATTTTGTGACAGTCAGCTTTGGAGCTTTATATCAGTATTGATTTTGTGCATTTGCAGTATAACAGGGTGCCAGTCATTAACTTTTGCAAACAAATAGTATTCAGCAGCACATTTCTTCACAGTTGCAGTACTTCTTAGGGCTTGTTTGTTCGAAATTATGCTGCAGTTGATTTAATTATGAGGAATCCTTCACTGTTCTTCTTTATTGGAATGAATTTGGAATGTCTTCTGATTTTCCTGTCAGTGCTACAAATATTTTTCTTTTTTTTAGTTGCTTTTCGGCTAGTAAGTAAATGCTGATGGGCATGCTGTGACACAGCTTTGTAAGGACAGGTTGATAACCTGAAGAAATTTAGTTTCTTGAAGCACGAATAATATCTGTTTGGATCCTGAGTCCCATCTGTTTCTTTCTACACCCTATTATCACACAACTCCTGAACACCCTACTTACCTTAGCATCCTGACATACTGGGAAAGATGTCAAGTTGTGCATATGTGAGAAATGAAGGAGCTCCAGATGGCAACACCCAGAGGCCATCACAGACCACAGAATATTCTCAGCTGAAAGGGACCCACAAGGATCACCAATTCCAGCTCTGAAGTGAATGGTCCATAGGGCAATTGGAACCCACAGCCTTGGGGTTATCAGCACCCTTCCACTTGGCACTCCATGGTTTGGTAGTGGGTAGTTGTTTAAGATGCAAGTGGATTCACCTACATATAAATCATGAAAGCTTTTTGAGGTGGGTTGTTTGTTCTTTTTGATAAGACTTGTCCACCCCCAGTCTGTTGAAAAAGATGAATGTTAATTGTAGTGCTGATGGATTTGGGGAAGAATTTACTGCTGTCTTCAGTGTTCACCACAATTAATTAGCTTTGAAACTGAGTAAGATGTAGGACTAATCTGTAAACACTGTCAGGGTATCTGAAAAATATGAAGAATAGGGGCCTATTAATACTTCCTTCAGAGAACAACTGACAAACCTTCAGCATAAATAATGAAAGCCTGTAAGTAATATCAGACACTTTTTTTTGTCAGTTCATTGAATTAGGCTGTGTAAAAACAGCAATGAGCAGACATTCTTAAGGATGAGACCAGAGCTAACAGAACTGTTTTGTCTACTAGGCAAATATAAGTTCTAGAGGATGTGCATTTGAGTTCCATTAAAGAAAGAACTGCAAAGCAACAGTAAGATACAGAAGGAAGGCCAGAGTTTAGAATTATAAGAAATGTTCTTAGTTAGCTCATGGGAGATGGATTTCCAGCCTCCCGCTGAAAATGCTTCAATAGAACAGGAAGGTCAGTATTTGTGATGGTAATGAATTGTAAGTAATATAAGAAATATATTGAAAATATTGTCTAATATTCTTCACAAGCCCACAAAACACACTATAACATTCTGTAATTCCAGAGACCACTTTCTGCCACTGGAATTTTCTACTTTTGATTTATAAAGCAGCACATACTTACGGTTTATTTTTGATCGATACTATAATTAAGCCAGATTTATAGAAAAGGCACTAACATGGTGTTTAAAGTTTATTACTTTTTGTGAAGCCATAGAGCTTTTAAAGATTACATTTATTGTTTAAATTTTGAGGGGGATGTGTGTGGTTTTGCTGTTTTTTGGTTGTTTGATTTCATTTTGGGTTTTTTTTAGTATCTTTCCACCATAAAGTAGGTTTCTCTGCCCTAAATGTCTTCCAGAAACTTTCTCTCTAAACTCAAATAAATAAGAACAAAAATAGAATGATAGACTTTGGGAATAAAGGTTTTAGAAAAGAGGAAGTCATCATAAGGTAATATGGGATAATAAACAGTTAATAATTTTCGGTGAAAAGTTAGTTATTTAATTCCTCAAATGATTAATAAAAATTAAGGAAAAAGTAAGATGGTCAGATTACTTGAAGAACAAAATTACTACAATTTGGTAGATGTGTTGTGACATATTTGTAGTTGAGATGCTACAACAATTCCAATCATTGTTTGCTAGGAATTGTTTCCTAAAATTAGGCGATCTGGAGGTACAATCTTAGTTTAAATGCTTATTTCCCGCTTTTACCTTTTTTTCCCTTCCACTGGGTTTTGTTTTCTCATTTCTTAATTCATTATTTTGTTTGTAGTATTGTTGTATTTTAAAAAATGATGCAATGAACACATTATTGGCCTCTTGTGTTCAAATTCAAAGTTTAAAGAATAGCTTTAGATATTCCTCTTCCAAATTCTTACATTACATTTTAAAAAAAATTATTTCTGTTATAATTAATATTATGTAGACTGGTTTCTATCACAAGTTTATCTTTAATAATGTGATGCGTGTCACAGGTTTTCCAGTGCCTCAAAAGGAACATATTTCTGTAACTATTCACCTTCTATTATGTAATATATATTCAATTGATTGTCATACATGGAAGAGAAAATACCAATGAAAGACTTCATGTGTAACCAAGAGTGACTTTTTCCTTTCTGTCATGGATATAAGAATTCACATATTTTTTTCTTTGTGAAAAGTCATGCAAAAAAAAGAAGGTCTTTAATCACATGTTCTGGCTTCTGAGACAAAATTCACTATTACATTAACACATAGAAAAGGACTCTGTTATGTGCAGGAGTTTGAGTTTTTTTGTTTTTTTTTTTTTTAAGGTAGTGTTCTAGTTATTTTTGCTGTAGAAAAGGTAAAATTCCCAAATCAGATAACTTTACAATAAGATTTGGTGTTTTTTTAATATAGGGGTGTTCAGTTCTTATACTTCAGAGGTGAAATCAGAAATTACTATAACTCCTTTCAGGCATAAGAAGACCAATACCTGTGTGAGGTAGAACAATAACACAGACTTCAGATTAGAGCAAGGGGAATTCAATTTTCCTGTCCATCAGTGGCAAAATTAATTCAGTTCCACCTGTCAGCATTCTTAAGAGTCCAATAGCTAATGAATATTTGCCTTGAATGTTCAGCCTTCATCCTGAAAGATAATGTATGTAGTTTATGAGGGAATGGGAAGAATTTGTGAGCCTTACCAAAGACCTCTGAGCTCATGTCTTGACATCTTTACCAGTGTGTATGACAGCATGTGGTGAAAACTTCAGACAGAATTTGTACATTGAAAGACAGATCATCTAAAAATACACTAAAATTACTTGAGATATTTAGTGAAGAGCTTAAAAAGTGTTCACTTTCTTTGTTTCTCTTATCTCCTTTTTACTATGATTATTGTTTTATTTTGCTATTCTCTAGGAATAGGTTTCAATACATCCATAGAGCTCACATCCAACTTCATGATGTTTTCCTGCCCCAGACTTAGCTCCCCCCAGCAGTTATGTTAGGTCACATCCTACTAAGGAACTGAGGGAAAGTAATTGAGGTTATCAGACATTTTGTATCTTGTAACTCTGTTACATTTGCATCTCTTACTTCGTCATTATGATTTCTCCAGGTCTTTCACCAAATCACTAGCTGATAATTTTTTTAAATTCCATCTCAGCCTCATCGTTTTTTTTTCATTCTAGTGTCCTCCTTTTCCCAGTTTGTAACAAAAAGTCTTGACAATTTTGCAATCATTTGCATTTGCATACTTGTCTGCTCTCTAGCTGCACACCCAATGTAAATGAAGGACTGGCAGTTTTGCTGTATTTGTAATGAAGAAATAAACTCTCCTTGTAATTTTCATAAGAATTCGCGTCAATGGACATTTGATTTTCTTTTTTTTCCCCTCCATTTTATTCTTTATTTTCACAGAATACAGGACTGCTTACATCATGTATTTGTACCCCTTTACCCAACTGCCCAGTTTTGGGTAATTCCAGACATACCACTGATTTCTTGTTTCTTCCAGGCTCATGCTGTAAATCTTTCCTGCTTTTGTACAGCCATAGTGGGGCACCTGGTCACTCGACAAATGCTATGTTGAGTCTCTTGACTTCACTGCATATGCCTAAAGGCCGATGAGAGGAGAAGCACCACAGATCAGTCTGTTTCATATCATGCAGTTGTAGGGAGCCCATTCAGCTGCTGCTGATGTATACAGGCTAGGGACAATCTGTTGATGGCATCTCCCCTAAGGTATTTAAGAGCTGCCTGGGAACTGGAGAGGAGAGGAGAGGAGAGGAGAGGAGAGGAGAGGAGACATAAAGAAAAAGAAAAGTTA